>CM029795.1:10537979-10810354 GCA_017562165.1 Ectropis grisescens | reverse complement strand
CCATATCCGTCCAGTCCAGTAGCTTGAAAACATCTTCCAGCGCGGCAGTGAACAGTTTCGGAGATATAACATCTCCCCTCTCTCACGCCTTTCTGTAGCTGGGTATGTTTTGTGCACTGGTCCTGTAATCGGACAGACATTGTGGCTTTGCTATAAATACACTTCAACACTTCGATATAACGATAGTCGATGCGGCATCGCTGGAGAGACTGAAGCACTGCCCAGATCTCGATGGAATCGAAGGCTTTCGCATAGTCCACATACGCTATACATAGTGGCCGATTATACTCCTCGGTTTTCTGTATAATCTGCCGAAGCGCATGGATGTGGTCTATGGTACTATAGCATTTTCGGAAATCGGCTTGTTCGGGTGGTTGGATGTCGTCAAACCTGCGTGCGAGACGATTCATGATTACCCTCGAAAACAACTTATAAACGTGGCTCAGAAGTACGAGTAAGAAAGAACTTATATATTAGATACTTATACGATGTCTCATGCAATTATGTCCAAGGCATAAAAAAGTTTCATACAAACTTTCATCCCCTATACTATCTCTTGAGAGGTTGGATTATGAGAAAACCTTTCTTATTGGCTGCCTATGCTATAAAAATATAAGTACCTAATATGTGTGTGAAATTTGAAGCATGTCCTAAGTGTACAATGCCCAAATCTATATGCCATCTATGTAATCTAGGAAGTATTAAACAAAGTTCATAATTTGAACACTATGGATTCGTCCTGTGAGTTAATATAAAATTCATCCCATAATTAACACTCTTAGGGGATGAGTTTTAAAAATAATTACTAAATATCTACGAAATTCGATGTAAATATGTTTAAGGAATAAAAGGTTTCTATAGGTACAAACTTTCATCCGTTATTTCACCTCTTGCTGATTGTATTTTAATAAACTCTTTAATACGTACCTCATGATTTCAGACTCGAATTTATTTAATTTAGTGTTAAAAGTGCAACTAGGTTCCGTAATCTGCATAAAGATCCAACTTGTAATTTGGAGCTAAAATGAGGCATCATGTAAAATAGAGGAGGAAAAGGAAGATCCTTCATATGTGAGTGCTAATATTGATATTATTTTGCAGAGTATTTTAGACCCAGGAATCCTGAGTCGAGTCCAGGCGTGTTTTATGTCTTGGAAGACAGTCACGTATTTTATGGTGAAGCTACAGAGCTCTGGTTCGAGTCCTGACATGTCAACGTATTTCTAAAGGAAAACAATGGAGTACTCTTTCCTTAAAAAAAAATAGTTATTACTATCTAGGTAGTTGTAGATTAGATTATAATCCCCAAAGAATACTTTTTGGGTAAGTGTAGTCACTTACCCCGATCTGAGGTTTTCTTTGTTATTTTATTTCCTCAAGTCTAGGGCCTTGCGAAAATAACGGTCACAATCTTTGCAATGAGACGTGAGCATCCTCTCGGAGTCCGTCTATGCTGTTTAAGCCAAAAATAATAAACCAAACTAAAATTCATATAGGTACTTGTTTTTCATTTGTAGTAAAAGTAGTTAGCTATATAATTCTGTGGGCAGGCAGGTTTCAGAATCAATTAACTTATCATAAGTAGGACTGTTGAACTTTCAGATTTGAACTCACAAAATTTCTCTTATACCTAGATACCTAAATTTTGCGACCGATTGTTCTGTCATTAACTATTGTTTATGTTTAACTGCAGAGTTCATTTGCAGTTTCACATTTTAATGCTCTTGTTTTGTGAATTTGATCGAGATTTCAAATAACTTCAGATGCCCTTAACTATTATTTCTTTGTAGGTAAAATTACTTCTATCTATACAGTTCTCTAAAAATTGGAGACCTTGTAGGCTAATGAAATATCTTATCTTTAGTTTGTTTTCTTTTGAGTCAGCCAAGTTTTCAGTAAGATCTAAATTTAGTTATTTCTATATTCGAGAGTTAAAATTAGTTTTGTGGATTAATAAGGAAGCGATGTTAACTTTGATAGAATGAATTTCATTCTAGACCTTGGTACCGTGGATTTTAAAGTTCACAAACTGCATCCTAAACATTTAGGCAGACCAAAATCTACATCGATGACGAGCTGGAGGTTCTGCTGCTGCTGCTACTACTTACTTCTAACTGTAGGAATATCTAGGGTTTTCTCTAACTATATTTTAGTTGGTAAATTATACAAGTTTCTTTCTTAATTCTTTATTTCTTAGGCATATATAGGTAAACCGGTCTTTTCATAGAACTATAGGTATGGCGGCTACAACGTAGGTCCTTTAGGTTCCATTAGCCGCCAATCTAACAATCTTCTATCATCAAACTTAATAATCTTTTAAATTCAAATTCTTAACAGACGGTAGCAGCTTCACAGGTGGACCTCGAGCTAGATAAATTATCAGATCTAGCCGATAAGGTGCACGAGATAGCTCCATCTATGCCTCAGGTAGCTAGTGCCTCTAGGGCTGAACCTTCATCTTCATCACATGATGAATTGGCTAGACAAGTGTGTGAACTCACTAAGCAGGTGGCGATGCTTACTAGGGAGATGTATAGCGGTGGACGATCACGCTCGCAGAACCAGAGGAGCCGAGATAACCGTTCACGCTCACAGTCACGCTCGCGCTTGCGTCAACCTCCTCCAGACCATCCTGACTGTTTCTACCATTTCAACTACGGAGTGCAAGCGAAAAAGTGTAACAAGCCTTGCAAATTTCAGTCATCGGAAAACGCTCAAGGCAGTCGCAAGTAGCGGCTAACGACTGCCTCACTTCTCAAACAGGCCGTTTATTTGTCTTTGATCGTGATAGCAAGATGCAGTTCCTCGTGGACACTGGTTCAGACTTGTGTGTCTTCCCACGGTCAGCAGTAAAGACGCCCTGTTCCCAGTCGAAGTACACCTTGACAACTGCCAACAACACGGTCATACACACTTACGGAACTACTTAGCTGCATCTAAACTTAGGACTTCGACGTGCTTTTACCTGGAGTTTCACCATCGCGGATGTTTCCAGGCTTATTATTGGAATAGATTTCCTCAGCTTTTATGGTCTTCTTGTTGACTGTAGGAATCAACGCCTTGTTGATACCGTCACATCGCTCTCAGTCAACGCTCTCTGTTCCGGATCATCTGCTGGCTCAGCTTCGATCAAGGCTGTAACAGGTGAATCGGAATTTCACTCTCTACTGAAGGAGTTTCCAGAGATTACTAGACCTGCAGGCGTACCTTCTTCTCCCAAGTATAATACGCTACACTACATCAAAACTACTCCTGATCCTCCCGTTTCTTGCAAACCTCGTCGTTTGGATCCATCTCGACTTAAAGCTGCAAAAAAAGAGTTTTACAATACTTCTAGTCTGTCTAGGGTACTTCTTCACAATAGGATAGAAAGGCCCTTTCCATATCTGCCCTTTTCGCTGAAAAAATGTCTAATTCTGGGTGCGACACTCCAAGCAAGTCGTTGAGACGCGTCTGTGCTCGGAAGATTGGAGAGTGCTGCCTCGCCGCCGAGAGCGCCGGCGCCGGCGCGAGCAGCGGCACACGGCCGGCCCGGAACCGGGCGCGCTGCTCCGGCACGCACAGCCGGCTCGCCTCGCTCAACAGCTGGGGGCTGTCCAGTCTACCGCGTAGTATGTCTACAACTGTCAGCATTTGAGAACAGGTTCTACGCGTCTCTAGTGAATTCATACCCAGCATACCTAGCAAGAATTTAATCGGGTACAGAAATGGATAGTATTCAAATCTTTTTTTTTGTACAAAAATCGTAAGAGTCCTTTATGAACTTCTTCTATGAGTAAGGTGTAGGTGGATTCGTGAGGGTTCCATATGCACGAGCTGGTTTCTAATTTGGATCTAACTAAAGATGTGTAGAGTAACTTAATCACGTCCGTATTTGTAAAATCTCTACAGTTGCGTGTCACAAAGCCTAGAGTTTTAAAACTATCAGATGTAAGGGAGCGCATTTGGTCATGAAATGTTAGCTTAGGGTCGAAAATAATACCCAGGTCCAGTTTGACATCGAGTGATATCTTCGCCTCTCAGCTGATATTGAAAGGTTATAGGATAACAGGAGCGAGTATAGCTCATCATTTGACATTTTGAGATGTTAAGAGGCAAGTTATTGGTATTGCACCATCTTAATACTTTATTTATTTCGTCTTGTAGGATTTCGCAGTCCTCAACTGTTTTAACCTCTATGTACAATTTTAAATCGTCAGCATACAGTAAACACTTAGCTTTGCTGAGATGTTCAGGTAAGTCGTTAATCATAATCGAGAACATAAAAGGACCCATAGACGAGCCTTGACTTACTCCTGAGCGTGTTTCATAAGGAGTAGAGTCGTAGCAACCCACGCGTACAAACTGAGCGGTTGCGAAGGTAATCAGCAAGAAGTCGTAATAACTTAGGTACACACCCAATGGCGTCGAGTTTTTCAAGGAGGATATCGTTGTCGACCTGATCAAATGCCTTTTAAAAATCTAGGTAAATAACATCTACTTGAGTACCCTTATCAAGTTTTTGTGATATAAAATCTACCAGGGTTAGCAGATTGGTATTTACAGAACGACTCTTCCTAAAAGCATGTTGTGCATCACATAAATATGGTTCGCTTTGTGTGTAAATTCTACTGTACAAGGCTATCTCAAATACCTTGGCTAGGCTAGACAGGATAGCATATACGGTGCTACTCTAGACTTTTTCCATATAGTAGGGTATACACCTGTGTTAATTGACATATTGAAGATGTGAGCTAGGGGTACGGCTAATTATGCACCAAAGTCTTTCACGATAAACGGAGGAACGTTATCTGGGCCTGATGAAGTTTTAGGTGATGATGATAGTGAAAGCCGGTACTGACTGCTTGATCTTATTGTTTCACAAACTGGCAATTTTTTTTCGAGACAGAATATTATCGAAAGTTCAGTTTGAAATGCAGAAAATACATATGATTTTAAAATTTCAGACGCTGATGCACTCTATTCACTCATATATTCATCGGTCACCGATTTCATTTTATAAAAATAATTATTATTATCTTATTCTCACTTTTAGGGGTGGGTTATTCGGAGATTAGTTTTTTATTTCGCTTTTCCATTTTATTTTTACTTCTTAATTATTTTCTTTTTGTTTTTATTTATTGAAGGCCTTATCTTACCTGCAAACAGCAATAAAGATTTTTGTATTTGTATATGACAAACTATAGAGAATAGCGGACTTTGTACTAAAATCCGTTATTATACCTACTTAATAGTTATACCTATGGTGCAAACAAACATACAGGTAATACTCGGTAAAAAAATATTTGCAGATGCTACAAATTCACAAATTTTAATTTAGAAATCTTGAATTGTAGACTATATTATACGTACTTGTATATATTATTATTATTTGTATATCTCAGGTTCACTAGTTGATTTTACAAAATATAAATTTTGGAAGTATGACAACTAATAAAGAAATTGAAATTCATAAATATGTAGTACAGGGTGGCCCATAAGTCCTTAGTAATGAAAAAAAAATTAAAATAAAACTAATTACACTATGAATAATATTTTTATTTGTAAATATAGCTAGAAAAACGGGAATTATTTTTTGTAAATAACGTCGCCCAAATGTAATCCGTTACAGTCACGGCACTCTTGCAAACGCCTTCTGAAATTGTCGATGACTGCGCGGCACGTCACTGCTGAAATGCTTGCCATTTCTCTGCGGATGTTTTCTTTTAGGTCATTAATTGACCGCAGGTTAGAGTCGTACACTTTAGCCTTAAGGTAGCCCCACAAAAAAATCCATTGGAGTCAGATCCGGGCTACGTGGTGGCCAGGAAATGTCTCCTCTCTTAGAGATAACTTTGTTTGGAAAAAGTTGACGGATAACGGGCATAGCAGTATTGGAGGTGTGGGAAGTTGACCCATCCTGTTGGAACCATGTTCGGGCATTAAATCCTGCATTTAGGATTTAGGAGCAAAATGTTGTCATTATAATGAAATCGATCGATTTCATAGACAAACTGACAGAATCATCCACAGATAAAATGAGTTTGATGGTGGAGCCATACATTTTTTTAAATTTATTTATTTGTTTTTTACATTACAGGTTTCACCAATGCGTTACAATTTTATTACTGTTATTTACACATGCTCATACATAATATACAAGATAATTTTATCATAATAATAAATAGGACGACGACACATTATATGGTATTTTTAGGTACATAAACACTTATAGGGTTAGATAGATACCTTTAAAAATATAAAAAAAATACAAAAATTACGTCTAATAAAATTTACAATACTTCTAGTCTGTCTAGGGTACTTCTTCACGCACTGAAAAGCACAGGAATAGACAGCAAATATTATATTTATCAAAAAGCGTCTAAACATTAATTCTTATTACGAATGACCACTTCATATTTTAAGGACACTTAGTATCTAAGGTTTGATCTGACAAAGTAGTAAGGATCTTACGTGCAGTGTTTTCTGATCGAATGTCGGCAACGAAGTGAGCACTTGGCCCACTTCGATTGCCCCTTCCAATATTTACTTCTTTCAATATGGCGCCACTGTTCATTGAAAATCACATTGTCGCATTTATTAATTAGAATGAGAAATACTTAACTCTACGATGCTAAATTGGTGTTAAAACTTATACTGTACGAGTTCGAGTAAATTATTTTTAAGCAAGATCATTAGATAAGCAAGAATTTTAACTATTAACAATAATCAAATAAACTTACATTGAAAAAAATACCACTGCGTTTGAGTCAAATCACCATTAAATAGAATCACAAGTAAACTAATCACGTTCTTTGCACATGTAATTTAAAATTATTACGGTTATGATTATTACGAATATGCTAATTAATGTTATTTAAAATTGTTACGATAATTTTAAATAATAATATAATTAAATAAGTATTTCAAATTAAAAACTACGAAGACTGTCTGCGGCGACACGGCCATTCTGAATCTGAACCGCGATCCGTGCTCTGGATCGTCCAAGCTCGTGGTCTTTTCTGAAATTGAAAATTATAAAACTTTGAGTCTGGTACTTCCACAGTACATCCAGACTTGCGTATGATAAATTTGAGTCTGGTACTTTTACAGTTCATCTAGACGTATATAATTATATATTTTTTAACATTTGTTTGCTCTCCGTAACGGAGGTGTTTGGCACGGGCTGCAGCCAAGTGTGCTTTTTAAGAAAGTGACAGAAATTTTCGGACGATTCTACAGGTGTTTAAGATTACAGATTTTTGGAGTAATTTGAATATTGCTGGATGAATGTCAAAGAGTGTTAAGACTGGTGTTTAAGTTTTTAGGAATAACACCCGTTGTTGATAAAACAATCGGAATAGTTCCGGTACTGTTTAATTGCAATTGGGATTTAATTTCCACGGATAAATCTATATACTTAGCGATCTTCTCAGTAAAGGTGGATTCCTAGTTGTGAGTATTTCAGATTTCAGAACTTTATTGGCCAAATAACATGTTGGTTATACAAAGCAAGTCATTTTACAATGGGTAGATATTTTCCAATAATTAAATATTAAATATTGGTGGACAATTCACACACAACACCATCTGACCCCAAACTAAGCAAAGCTTGTGTGATGGCAGCCAGATAGCTGATATAATACTTATATAGTTTAAATACATACTTATTATACATAGAAACACCCAGACACAGTACAAATATTTGAATTCGTCACACAAATATTTGCACTGGGTGGGGATCGAACCCACGACCCTCGGCTTCGCAGGCAGAGCTACTACCAACTAAGCCACTAGGGCAGTCAAATTTTATTAGTACTTAATCATAAATAAATGGCACATTGAATTTATATTCTACTATACATTGTTCAAATCAATTTAGTGTCAGTGGTCAACATAATATTTTCACAAAAGATGTATTTTTAACCGACTTCCAAAAAAAGGAGGAGGTTATCAATTCGACCCCTATGTTTTTTTTTTTTTTTTATGTATGTTACCTGATTTCTCGAGAACCTCTGAACCGATTTTAAAATTTCTTTTTGTGTTCGGATGGGTATGCTTCCCGAATGGTCCCATATAAATCTTTTCGAAATCGGTCAAGTAGTTTTGAAATATGAACCAAAAAGTGAAAATTTGCGTATCTGGATGACGTAGATGTAGATGTAGATTTCACAAAAGTTATGAATCTCGACCCTGTCAATACAGAATTGCGTAAATGCTTTAATAAAAACTTGTTTTTAACCCCCGACCAAAAAAAGGGTGTTATAAGTGACGTCGATGTCTGTCTGTGTGTCTGTCTGTCTGCTGTGGCACCGTAGTAGAACTCAAACAGATGGGCCGATTTCGATGCGGTTTCTTTTATTTCAAGGTTAATACCATAGCAAATGTTCTTAGCTATGTCTGGTTAATGTCGATTCAAGATGGCCGCCTCCACAAAATGGCGGACAAAATATTTCTTCACAACCTACCTCAATTTGGATATCAAATGTATGTAAGGGCTTGACTAGTAGAATACTATGTACTATAACAAATTTTAAATGCAAAATGGCCGCCACGACAAAATGGCGAATTATATTATATTTTTCATTACTACCTCAATTTGGGTATCAAACGAAAGAGCTTGACTAGTAGAATACTTTGCACTATGAAAAAATTCAAATCCAAGATGGCCGCTTCCACAAAATGCCGAAATACATTTCTTTTTTCACAACTCCCTTTATATGGGTATCAAATGAAAGGGCTTGACTAGTAGAATGTTGTACAGATAACAAATCCAAGGTAGTCGGGGGTTAATCAAAATTATTAATTTCGTTCTTGTACACTAAAAAGAGTAAAATAAACTATTTTCGTACAAAAAATTAAACCGACTTCAAAACCACAAATAGGCACTCAAAAGCGAAAAATAAACTAAAATCATTATTATAAGCGCTACTCACTCATCTATTTGAAGTCGGTGCCAGCCAAAACTAACAGGTATAGGATAGATACTACTTACCTGTGCCTACATAGCATCAATGGTTTATGTGTCATTACTTTGAGTACAGAACGTTGGGCTCTTTCGAGATTTATAATCTTGGTTTTACATGCACCGCCCCAAACTGAGACACAATACCCAATAACAGACTGGCAAATGGCTTGATATACTGTTTTAAGCAATTAAATGGTATACCTACTTCGCCTCAAATTTTTCATGACCCAGGTAAGTTTTCTTGTACGATTAGAAACGGCTGTACCTAATTTGTGGCATCCAAGTAAGCTGTTCGTCTAAGATCACACCAAGATAGCGAATGGACTCAACTTGTTCAATCTGTACGCAGCTGCATTTAGCGTTAGATGGGTCGTTCTTACATATATGTGCTTTAATTTTAAAAGTTTCTCTAGGTCTGGTCTGTTGATCCAATCCAAGTTATTCGTCATAACGTTGACGGTTAAAGGGTCGGGATTTCTGCTTAGAAAATTTGCGTGTTGCATCCGCTCGCCTTTCCTGTATTCTATTTCGAATTCACCTGTGTATACGGGGTAGTAGCACACCCGGACACTCCACTAAAACTCCATACAACCGCCGCTGTGGAGTTGCCTACTCTTCACACAACTACGCAGATGTCGTTCGTACACACGCGTGAATGTGTGCGTTAGCGTACTATTGTTTGGCTACTGAATTGTTTTATTGAATAGTTGTGCCCCTTGAGTTCACCTGGTGACGTAGTCTATAAACTTGCTATAATGTTGAGTTACATAAATAGAATGGAGCCAAATTATACTATTCTAATTAAAGGGTGTTTGCACAGATTTCTAAATTGTTTCAGAAATCTGTGGGTGTATTGTCTGCGTAAAATGAAACGAAACCGATGATAGATTAAATCAGGTACCTAGATATCTATTTCTGTTAGTAGGTACACATTCGCATTTTATTTTACACTTACCCATAAAGGAAACTTTATTCTGTCACTACAATTATTCCTCCAGGCATTATCAATCCGTGCTTGGGCACATAAGTTACTGGCTGTGTGAGTTACGAACTTTGAGTTAAAAACGACTTCGTTATTATAAATAAATAAATATTGGTAGACAATTCACACACAACACCATCTGACCCCAAACTAAGCAAAGCTTGTAATATTATAAAGCAACGTTATTGAAAAGTTTCTAATCTTACGTTATTTTATCATTAGGAAATTAAATAAAGCTTTTAATCTTGTCCCGTTTAGTTGACGGACACCCGTAAACAGCACAACAACCCACCATGATGCTATTTCGTTAGAATTAGATGTTCGATACCAGCCCTTCGTTGAGTGCTCCTAGCGTATCCGAAACGGCCTGAGGGGTGAGGAAGCTTGAAATTGGCGGGGGTTGGGGAGTGTCCGTTCTATTTATATTATCTATTCTATGGTAGTAGGTAAATCTTGTTTGTTTTGAGGCTTTGAGTGCATTACAGTCTGTAACTACTTTAAATTGGTCCCCGTATAGACAGTGACGAAAGTGCTTGATTATGATTGCTCTGACTACGGCTAGCATCTCGAGCTCGTTGGAATGGTACCAACTTTCTATGTCAGTCGTTTGCATGCTAAATGCTAAAGTAATCCACCACGTGCTGCCGACCGTTGATTATCTGTACAAGTATTGCTCCAAATCCAGTGAATAATTCGATAGGCTCACCTTCTTGAAATATACCTAGTGAGCACTGGTGCAGATGTCAGGTGTCTCTTTGACGTGCCTCTTCGTGAACATGCGTCCATTGTCACCTCGTACCTTGTTTTGTTAAATCATACAAGGGTGCCGAATAGTGTGCACGAAGTCTGGAATAAAACCGAAAATATCCCGCAAGACCGTTAAATTGCCTAATCTGTTTAACATTCGTTGGTACCGGTGCCTTCAATAAGGCTTCAATATTTTTAGGGCGCGGACGAACAGAACCTTATTGCAAAAATAACCGGTGAAAAAATCGTTCCTAGGTATTTTACGATGAAAATGCAATTCAAACAAAAGATTATACCTAGTTATAAACGTATATAAATCGATCGAAAATAAGAAATAGCACTTATCTCTGATAATTTCAATAAAATAACGAACAATTTTTTTATGCACCTTTAGTGGGTAGGTAGATAAATAAAACTTGTTTTTTCGATATTTTAGCAATAATTATAGCTTTTTAATGATTTGAATGGTTAATTCTAATAGAAAAGTGTATAATTATGTATTAATTATGTAAGTTTTGTTAAGGCATATTTTATTTTATATAATTGTTCTGTTTAGTTTAGACCTAACTCGCGAGCAAGGGCGGATCCAGCTTTGGCTCCAGGGGGGGGTCACATGCCTCCAGAGAGGGAGGGGGCGGGAGTAACACCGTAGTCAAGTCATAAAACTGTGCGATAATTAGGGCATCATCGTCATCATCAGCCGCAAGACGTCCACCGCTGAACATAGGCCTCCGCCCTAGATTTCCACGACCAGCGGTTTCCAGCAACCTTTGTGAGGTCATCTGTCCAGCAGTGGGAGGCCGTCTAACACGGCGTCTCTCGGTTCGTGGTAGCGACTCGAGAGCTTTACTTCCCAATCGGTTGTCAGTTCTGCAAGCGATGTGGCCTGCCCATTGCCACTTCAGCTTGCTTACTCTTTGAGCTATGTTGGCTACTTTCGTTCTTCTGCGAATATCCTCATTACGGATTCTGTCGCGAAAAGAAACTCCGAGCATATCTCTCTCCATAGCTCGCTGTGCGACTTTGAGCTTTATTATGAGGCCCACAGTTAAGGACCACGTCTCATATCCATAAGCCTTCACTGGTAGCACGCAGTGATTAAAGAATTTGGTCTTTAAGCATTGGGGTATTTTGGACTCAAAGATGTGGCGAAGTTTCCCGAACGCTGCCCATTCGAATTGGGTCCTTCGCTGGACCTCTTTGTCAAATCTTGTTGAATATTGGTTTGGATTCTACCCATATGGCCGGATATGTTTTGTGTACCGGTCATGTAATCGGACAGTTATTGTGGATTTGCTGTAAATACACTTCAATACTTCGATATAGTGATAGTTGATGCGGCATCACTGGAAAGACCAAAGCATTACCCAGGTCTTCATGGAATCGAAGGCTTTCTCATAGTCTACATACGCTATACATGGTGGCCGATTATTATACTCCTCGGTTTTCTGTAAAATCTACCGAAGCCATCCATACGAATATGGTCTATAGTGCTGTCGCAATTTTGGAATCTGGTTTGTTCTGGTGGCTGGGAGTCGTCAAACCTGCATGTGAGACGCTTTGTGATTATCCTCGAAAACAACTTATAAACATGGCTGAGAAGTATGTAATGGGTATGTAATTCTTCAACAAAGTGATGTCACCTTCTGTGACGAAGAGCACCACCACACTTCTACTCCAGGCTTCAGGCGTATTACCACCAAGTATGACGGAGTCGAATAGCTTCTGGAGGACTTTAAGTACCGTTTGTCCACCTACTCTCAGAAGCTCAGTCGTAATTCCGTCGTCGCCAGGTGCCTTGTTGTTTTTAACTTGTTTTGAGAGCCATCCTAGTCTCGTACAGGCTGACTTTCGGGATATCTTCGGCAAAGTGACGAGTCAGGTCAGGACAGGTTGTCCTTGAGTAGAGGTGTATAACCGTTACTGTTCATAGAACCTCTCAATCTCGTCCAAAATCTCGGGCTTCAACGCTACCACTATTTTTCTTCAGTTTGGTCTGTTTTGTCCATGACCATGAGACAGATTGTTTGCGAACACTTTCGAGTCTTTGTTCCGCTTGATCGCTTTTTATCTATTTATTAAATTTTGCCACTCCACAGACTCTGGGGTCCGTGACCTTTGTCATTACATATTTCTTGGTTTAGGAAAAGAAAAGGAAAATAGGGTGTTGTGAACATTTAATTCTAATACTAGTCAGTTCGAGTTCGTCTGTTGAGCCGATCACTACCGGTTGGGATTCCGATAGTAATCGACTCGACATAGTCTTTTGCTTAAGCCGCCACCTCTCGACGCAGAGCCTCACTACGGCCGCGTTTCTGTCCTCCTTGATCGCTTCTTCAATACTCGTAGTATTGAAGCAATGTATGTCGCGTTGCACACGAGTAGAGATCTGTCTATTGAGCCGTCAGTAGACTGTCATGTCGACTGAAGACTGCAACCACATATTTACCTCGCCTAGCCGCCATGAGAATTAGAGTATGATCGGAAAGCTTTTGGGTTCTATTTTAGCGTCGGCTCTTATAGTATATATTTTCTACCAACTGCATGAACAGTTTCCACTAGCCTGTCGTTTATATCGTTCGCTGTTACTCACTTATCTAGGGATTCGAAGCGGTTTTGAAGTTCGAGGTGAAAGTTATCGAGCTTTGAGCATAATTTGGTCATAGCGTGGACCTCATTAGACATGACCTTTCAAGATTCAGCGTGCCTCTTGCCATACGGTGATCGCTGCCGGTCTACGATAAGTATGATAGTGTTGGTACACGATAAGTAGGTACTGGGCCTAGCCAAGGGGGGGGTCATGACCCCCATGACCCCCCCCCTGGATCCGCGCCTGCTCGCGAGTCCCAAGACACAAGCTTAAGCTTAGTTTGGGACTCACTAGCAAGCTTTTGTACTTAGGCGTATTTTGGTAAATAAAGTATTTGTATAATTAGCACAAATATTAATATTTATTTGTAGGAACAGCGGCTATCTTTGTTTTCAAATGTAACCACGTCAATGGTTTTTGAAACTGCGCCGTCCGTTTTCAACAGCGATGTTTTCAATACCTTTTATAGGCAGGTTTCTTCGTAGTGTCTCGGTCGCCAGATTGATGAGTCCAGATGGACCCATAAAATAAAACTTCCAACCAACTTTCACAGCTTATGTTGTAGAATGATTTGGGTACTTACTAATCTTGTTCGTGTTGCTTGACGAGCGGATGATAAGAATGAGTGACTCGACTCGACTCTAACGTTTGCGCATGCACTGAAGGTAACTAATACAAAATAACAAAATATGGATATTGGATAGACAGGCAGGAATATGATGACGTGTTTGCATCTTGCGTTCCTAATTACGCTGGCGTAAACACAGTTTTAGTAGAGATAGGAAGGGAATTACGGAGCCTCCTAAGAGAAGCTGCAGAACTAAATATCTTCCGGCTTACTTCTGCCAGTTGAGGACCTCACGAAAGTTGTCGGCCCATAAGGATGCCTAGATTTTGATTAATTCACTAATAATTCACTGATAGCGATGGGAATGCGGGAACTCCCAATTATGATGGTTTGTGTTTTCATGGGGTTCACCGTGAGGCCAAATGATCTGCTGCAGTTTAACAAGTTATTCAGATCGGTGTTAGTAGCTTGGATAACCTCATGTAGTTGCTCCAAAGGGTTTTGTAAATATTTGTAAGTCGTCTGCATACAGATGATAGGATGAAGTTAAATGTTTTGTGATTGAATTAATAAATATTGCAAAAAGAAGTGAAGATAAAACGCCGCCCTGTGGAACGCCGGCAGAGACACTGCACCATGTGGATCAATACGAATTCGCTGTCGGCGTCCAAACAGGTAACTGCGAAACCAATCAATTGCTGATGGAGATAAATATGTTAAGAAGCTCCAACAAAATGTCAAAATCGACATTGTTGAAAGTGTTGCTAAAGTCTAGTAGCGTCAGCACAGTCAGCTTACGATGACCAATACCATCCCGAATGTCATCGCTAATTTCCGTAAGAGCAGTATCAGTACTAAGCCCAGCACGAAAACTCGATTGAAAATAATTAAGGAGGTTATTTTTTTAATTAGGTAAGAGTTAGAAAGATGTTGGTGTATACCTAAGGCGTTCTAAAACTTTGGATAGGAAAGGAAAAATAGAGATGGGACGGTAATCGGAGTAGGATTCGGGGTTGGGTTTTTTAGGAAGTGGAGTAATCTGGGCTTCTTTCCATATACCTAGTTGGAAAATGCCTGATGTTAAGGAGTAATTCAGAATATTATGCTGAATGACAGTAGCGATTTCGTCGAGTATAGGTATGATCATTTTGCGACTTATGCACTCGCTACCAACAACATTGGATGAGATAGAATGAATACTCTTCTTAACATCACATGCGGTAAATTGGTTAGTTGAAGGGAATCGGAAGGAGTTATAGAAAAAATATGCGGATGCTGTTACGGACTTTGTCAAGTCCAAGACAAGGTAAGTATTACAATCACCCATAATTATGGTGTGATCATATGAAGTGGATATGTTTTCAAGAAGTTGTTCAAAAGATGTAAAATAATTAACCTCACGAGAGTGTGGGTAAAAAACTCCAAGAAGTACCTTAGTCAAATGTAGATATTCACGGTTTATCACCATTTAAATAGATAGATAGATAGATAAACTCTTTATTGCACTTAACAAAACAAACAACTTAAAAACAATCTTAAAATATAGTAGCAAATGGCGACCTTATCGCTAAAAGCGATCTCTTCCAGGCAACCATGGGATGGAAAAGAAGTTAAAGTATAGAAACACGGGAGTAATCAAATCAAGAGTTATTTGATATCTTAATATAATAAAAAATAAAGTTAATTGTTAAACATACTAATCATTGACTAAAATAAAAAAAATAGACATACATTTTAATAACAATACATGCTAATAGGTACATAAATAACCTTATTACATATACTAATACATATGCAATGAATCCAAAATACTATTTAATAAAGATCCTTGTATGTATATCATCTTCAATCAGACTTCAGCAGGCCTTCGACAAATAATGTTTTTTGACTTGCACCTTAAATACGGAAAGTGACGGAGCTTGTCTTATTTCCACAGGCAAGGCATTCCACAACTGAATTGCTTGAAATGCAAAAGATTTTCCGTAGAAAGTTTCGCAACGTGCAGAGGGCATTTGCAGGGACAAATTAGGTATAGGTAGATCTAAGATGACGTGGAGTGCGGTACTCCAGTATTTATATAAGTAAATTAAAGTAATTTAAGTAATAAGTATTTTAATAAAATTAAAGTATTTAAATAAGGAATAAAGTGAGTTATTTCTTAATTAAATGGTGTGATTGATTTGTGTTCTGTGATTGATTGATCGCTTTAATGACTGTGAGTGGGTTCGTCAGTTGATCGCGGCATACGGGCAAAATGCATGTGTAGCATGTGCATTTTTTTTTAAACCCTGTTTTTTTTAAATAAAACCTCTGATGCTCCTATCTAGGGCAAACGACAAATCCGGGTAAAAACAGGACGGATGACTACCCTAGTAGCACAACAGTATGCCGACTCTGATATGCTTATTTATTTTATTTACACAAGTGCACATGTAGCGTATGTCAATCGACAAAACATTTATAAATTTAAGAAAAAATATTGCAATATATTATCACATGGTTTGTTAACTCAGTCGGAACAATGTTTTTGAATCATTTTTCACAGTCATAATAATAATTTAAGTACCTATCATGCGTAATCGCATTCATAGAACACATTGATGATAATTCATAATTATTTGGAACAGAAAAGTGAATATTGTCGAAATGTTTAATTATATTTTAACGGAACAGTTCAGGGGAGGACTAAGGAATGTAATGTTCTATTAATGTTATGAATTTGAGGATGTTGGGATGTTGTTGCTTACTTTGGAACAATCGATATAAATCAAAAGATGTGCCCTGAGCACCTTGAAATTGTTTAACAACCTGTGTCTCTGTGTGTAGGTAGCGTGAGTACAACAACTACCAATCTAATCGCTAGCGGCGAGGTATGTTGCGGTTCTAAGTACTTATTTTGATTGTTGACAACGAACAGCGGTATGTATGAACGTCCGGCGTTCACCGCTTTCTACAATCGACTAAAACAGAAAGAGTGAGCTCACTCTTCCCAACGATAACATAATTCCGTGCGCGTGAAATTTGGGAGACCACATCAATTGATTTATATCGATGGTTGAAACGGATAAACAGGTCGGGTTAAAAATATGGAATACAGTTCGATTAATGTCTGCATTTTAACTACTTTTTATCCCGAAGAATGCCCTTCCCGATGAAATCAGAGAAATGTCTGAGAAAACTTTTAAATATTACCTACATAAATGGTTACTCGACGAGTGTTATTACTCGGTAGACGAATATCTGAATGTGTACTGTGGTATTCCAGTGAGTCAAACTAGGAAGTAATATGAAATACTTGATATTATAATACTATAATTACTCATACCAGTATTCATTGTAACTTGATATAGGTATTCTAAGTCTCAACCTAATTTGACAATGACATTGAATATTTGATTTAATTATTTTATTTTTTTTCAACTAATTTGACATTGTATAATTTTTTTTTTTAGTAACAAACATTTTGACATTGTTTCAATTATTTTTTGCATACCTCACACGAAGAAAACATAATGGACATGATTCTACAAATTACACCTAATTTATCTACATATGTTAACGCAAATAAACCTCATTTCATTTCATTTCGTTCATTTCATTCATTCAAAGAAATAACGCGGGTAAACCCGCGGCGCGTTGTTAGGTAGGTCAGTAGTAGTCTATGCCCGGTTATGTCCTGCTGGTCTCGTCATTCTATGTTAAAAAAGACGGCATTTAATATGTCCAACTTCAGAAATAGGATAGGTATCTAGTTTTTATTTCGTAATTTTCCAAAGGTTTTTTTCTATTGCAAATTAATTAATTTTATTTGTTTTTTTATGACATTGTCCGAGTGAAGCCGGAACACGCTGAGAGTACCTAGTCTATAGCATTCTACTAGACAAGCCCTTTCATTTGTTACCCATATTGAGGGCGTTGTTAAACAAGAACAAAATTTAGAATTTTGATTAACCCCCGACTGCCTCGGATTTGTTATCTGTACAACATTCTACTAGTCAAGCCCTTTCATTTGATACCCATATTCTGGTGGTAGTGAAAAAAATAATATAATTCGCCATTCTGTGGTGGCGGCCATCTTGGATTTGAAATTTCTTATTATGTATTGTGTTCTACTAGTCAAGCCCTTTCATTTGATACCCATACTGAGGTAGGTTGTGAAGAAATACTTTGTCCGCCATTTTGTGGAGGCGGCCATCTTGAATCGATATTAACCAAACATAGCTAAGAAGATCCGCACGGATATTATTAACCTTCAAATAAAAAAAAACCGCATTGAAATCGGCCTATCCGTTTGAGCTCTACGGTGCCACAGACAGACAGACAGACATAGACGTCAAACTTATAACACCCCTTTTCTTGGTCGGGGGTTAAAAAATATGTAATCCACCATTTTGTAGCGGCGGCCATCTTGTATCATTTACGTGAGATATAGCCAAAACTTCAAGCACTTCAGGCGAATCCGTTAGGGAGCTACAGGCAGACACACACACACACACGGAGTGATACGTCAAACATAACACAACCTATTTTTAACCGACTTCCAAAAAGGAGGTTATCAATTCGACCAGTATGTTTTTTTATGTATGTTACCTGATTTCTCGAGATTTTAAAAATTTATTTTTGTGTTCGGTTGGGTATGCTTCCCTATCTACTATCTGTATACTGTATACCTAATCTATCCACTACCTGTTAGACATTGTTCTCACCCCATCGACTAGCAAGGATCTAACTTTGGATCATTGCATCTATCGTATTAATCTTAGGGAATATTTGCTACTGTCGCTTTCATTTATTTATTATTTCTATTACAAATTAAAAGAAAATTTGACACAGCCCTTTTACAGCTGAATTTATTAATTATGTTATTGTTGTTATTTTAAATTATTATTAACTATCAATGTAATTACCTACCTACAAATGTGTACCTACTTGACGAATCTGCTGAGAAATACTCAAGATGTTTAGTTATAAATATTTTGTGAGTGTAACTAGCATTGATAATAAATTTATTCTATTCTATTCTATTCTTGGCTGGCACGGTGGCACCGACTTCAAATAGATTAGTGAGTAGCGCTTATAATAATTTAGTTTTCGCTTTTGAGTGCCTATTTGTGGTTTTGAAGTCGGTTTAATTTTTTTGTGTGAAAATAGTTTATTATGTGCAGTAAATACTTCATCTATCTTTTTGCGTCGAAGATTTTTTTAAATTTAGCAACTCCGTTCGTAACCTTTGTCATTTGTTTTCTTTTTTTAACATGAATCTTGGATTAGGAGAAGAAAAGGAAATAAGGAGTAGGGAACATTTTAATTCTAATTTTAGGGCTCTTTTTTCTAAGTCACCTCCCGGCTCAGCGCCTCCACCACGACTGCATTTCTGTCCTTGATGGCCACCTGCAAATTGAACTCTCGGATGGTCTTCAGTGTTGCAGCTAACGCTCGCCGAACGAACCGACCGATGGCGTCGTCGGTGTCGTCAGCGTAGTATGTGAAGGTCCCCGTGTGCCGTGAGATTGCAACAACCGCATGGGGCACGCTCTCGTGCAGCTTCATGTTTTTTTTTTTTTAACTTTAATAGGTTCGCACTTGACCACCATCTCGCCTGATGTTAAGCGATGATGAGATCTACGATGGAGCGTGCTTATCTAGAAGAAACCGATTCACTCTCGATTTGAAGACACCAAGATTGTAACCATCGGGGAAAACCCACTCGGGCAACGCATTCCACAACCTAGACGTTCTTATCACAAACGTAGAGTAAAATCTCTTCGTGTTTTTGGAACATCAACCATGAAACGATGTCGCCCTTTTGTGGAACGAGAAGACCGATAGAAGAAAGGGCAAGGTGGTATTAGATCATGCAGATCAGTTCATATCACACTCCCTCCGAAGTGTATCCGATAAAAAACAAGACTTTGAAGTCTTTTACGCACAAGTGTGTCATTCGTTACCTTTGCGTCGAGGGTTAAAAGTTAAAACACACCTAACTCCGCCCCTGTTATATTTTCTCCAAAACATCCCATAAAACTGTCAATATTTAAAAGATTAATTGATTATTTTTATATAATTGGTTTAATTTAATTCAGTCCATAAAGAGAGATTCGCGCAGCCGCTGTGCTGCCATGGCGTTGCGACCGATTTTAATTCTCACCTTCCTAGTAAGTATTTCTGCTTTTCATGTAGGATCATTTACATCTCTCCTACGGTTGCCTGGAAGAGAGCGCTTTTGGTGACAGGGCTGCCATAGGTATGGTGATTAAAAAAGTAATTAGTAAATATAATCTTTTTAGTATGAAAACTAACGTGGTTATTACACATTTTTATTTAAATACACGTTTGGTATAGTCAGACCGACTCAAGTTTAGATCGCGTACGGCGATCGAAACTTGAGTCGGACTGGACTGACTATATCAAACGTAAGTTATCCGTGTATTTAATTAAATCTTATACCTTTAAACGACTAATTCTTGTAGGTATATATATATAGAATCTGTATCTCGGAAACATCGAACGATTTTCATGAAATCATGTATACAGGGGGTTTAGGGGACGATAAATCGATCTAGCTAAGTTTTATTTTTTTAAAACATCATTTTATGCGCGTTTTTAGACAATGTAAGCCTCCTACAATTTCATTAGAATACGATAACTTATTTCGCCACTATTCTTTAAGTCTAAATGGCGCAGACGGAATATGCTCGCCCTCGGAGTCAACAGGCCCGGTTCGAACCCTGATGGTTACACTCGGGACTTTTCTTTTTGTCCTTTTTTTTCTGAGAAAATCTTATACTTATAGCCTTTTATAAACGCATTTAATTCGTATCTAAGTAGGTCTAAGTAAGTCATCACTACGAAATTCGTACCTGCCTAAATATCATTTTAAAAAACCGAGCAAAGCTCGGTCAACCAGGTACTTAGTTTTAAATTAATAAAAAGTAATTAATTCGTCAGATAGAATGTTAAAAAATATTTATTGTACACGTACTTTTTTTTTAACCCCCGACCAAAAAAGGGGTGTTATAAGTTTGACTTCGATGTCTGTCTGTCTGTCTGTGTGTGTGTCTGTCTGTCTGTGGCACCGTAGAGCTCAAACGGATGGGCCGATTTCGATGCGGTTTTTTATTTGAAGGTTATTATCCGTGCGGATGTTCTTAGCTATGTTTGGTTAATATCGAACAAAAATGGCCGCCTCCACAAAATGGCGGACAAAATATTTTTTCACAACCTACCTCAATATGGGTATCAAATGAAAGGGCTTGACTAGTAGAACATTATACACTATGACAAATTTCAAATCCAAGATGGCCGCCACCACAAAATGGCGAATTATATATTTTTTTTCATTAGTACCACAATATGGGTATCAAACTAAAGAGCTTGACTAGTAGAATACTTTGCACTATGACAAATTTCAAATCCAAGATGGCCGCTCCCACAAAATCGCGCAATATATTTCTTTTTTCAAAACTCCCTTAATATGGGTATCAAATGAAAGAGCTTGGCTAGTAGAATGTTGTACAGATAACAAATCTGAGGTAGTCAGAGGTTAATCAATTTTTTTAATTTTGTTCTTGTGTTTCAAAAACAAAAAGTGATGAAGATAAAGAGCTTAGAAGCACTTAGAAGTTTCGACTGACGTCACGTCTATATACGATTTTTAAGTAGACTTGACGTCACAACGTCACAACCAATTCTACTCCACAACTCCTGAACTTTGATGATCTAGTGACTAGACCATAGACTAGACTCTAGTCGATGGTCTAGTCGATTTTTAACCCCCGACCAAACAAGAACAAAATTAAAAATGTTGACTAACCTCCGACTACCTCGGATTTGTAATCTGTATAACATGTTTCCAGAGAAATTACAGGGCTTAGACATATAAGATGTTAGATCTCTGGGTGACGAGCGCAGTGCAGTGCTAGGTAATGATTTGGACTCTTCATGTTCCAATAGTTGCGTGTCACTGTGCTGTTATGTGTCAGGCATGTTGCTTACCATCAGGCACATGTCATGATCGTCTCGTCACTATTTATTAAAAAAAAACATTCTACTAGTAAAGCTCTTTCATTTGATACCTATGTTAAGGGAGTTGTGAAAAAAGAAATGTATTTCGCCATTTTTTGGTAGCGGCCATCTTGGATTAGAAATTTGTGATAGTGCAAAGTATTCCACTAGTCAAGCCCTTTCGTTTGATACCAATATTCAGGTAGTAGTGAAAAAAATAATATAAATCGCCATTTTGTGGTGGCGGCCATCTTGGATTTGATTTTTTTATAGTGTACAGTATTCTACTGATCAAGCCCTTTCATTTGATACCCATATTGAGGTAAGTTGTGAAGAAATATTTTGTCCGCCATTTTGTGGAGGCGGCCATCTTGAATCGATATTAACCAAACATAGCTAAGAACACCCGCACGGATGTTAACTTTCAAATAAAAAACCGCATCAAAATCGGCCCATCTGTTTGAGCTCTACGGTGCCACAGACAGACACACACACACACAGACATACAGACAGACAGACAGGCATCGACGTCAAACTTATAACACCCCTTTATTTGGTCGAGGGTTAAAAAAGGGGTGTTATAAGTTTGACGTCGATGTCTATCTGTCTGTGTGTCTGTCTGTCTGATATTGTGTTAGCCTCGCGGTTTACCCGCATCTTTGTTTTCATAGTTTCCCCGTGACAAATTGCCTAGGTGCTATTCTTAGACTGGCCTCGTGTTTTAGTTGGTAGTAACTCTGCCTGCGAAGCCGAGGGTCGTTCGTGGGTTCGATTCCCACCAGCCACCTGTGCAAATATTTGTGTGATGAATTCAAATATTTGCACTGTGTCTGGGTGTTTCTATGTATAATAAGTATGTATTTACAACCATATAAGTATTATGTCAGCTATCTGGCCGCCTCTTACAAGCTTTGCTTAGTTTGGGGTCAGATGGTGTTGTGTGTGAATTGTCCACCAATATTTAGTTATTCCAGACTATATTTACTATGCATACAACTATTCAATAATTTTTTGTGAAACAGTATTTTTTAACCCCCGACCAAAAAAAGGGGTGTTATAAGTTTGGCGTCGATGTCTGTCTGTCTGTATGTGTGTCTGTCTGTGGCACCGTAGAGCTCAAACGGATGGGCTGATTTCGATGCGGTTCTTTTATTTGAAGGTTAAGGTCCGTGCGGATGTTCTTAGCTATGTTTGGTTAATATCGATTCAAGATGGCCGCCTCCACAAAAAGCGGAAAAAATATTTCTTCATAACCTACCTCAATATGGGTATCAAATGAAAGGGGTTGACTAGTAAAATACTATACACTATAAAAAGAATCAAATCCAAGATGACCGCCTCCACGAAATGGCGGACAAAATATTTCTTCACAACCTACCTCAATGTGGGTATCAAATGCTTGACTAGTAGAATACTATACATTATTATAAAAATCAAATCCAAGATGGCCGTCACCACAAAATGGCGAATCGTGTTATTTTTTCCCCTACTACCTCAATTAACTAGTAGAATACTTCGCACTATGACAAATTTCTAATCTAAGATGGCCGCTACCACAAAATGGCGAAGTACATTTCTTTTTTCACAGCTCCCTTAATATGGGCAATATGGGTATCAAATGAAAGCGCTTGACTAGTAGAATGTTGTGCAGATAATAACAAATCCGAGGTAGTCGGGGGTTAATCAAAATTTTTAATTTTGTTTTTCTTACCCGTCTGAAAGAAGGGTTATATTTTTCGCGCGCGTTTTGTATGTTTGTAATGTTCTTTACTCCCACATATCTTCCAAACGGCTGGATGGATTTTGACAATTAGTATTTCGTTATATTCGTCTCAACCACCCGAGTGTCCTTAGATAGTACTTATATCAAAGATCTCAATACACAGATGTGCCCTCCCAAACTTCAGGGCGCACGGAATCATGTCATTGTTGGGAAGAGTGAGCTCATTCATCCCGTTCCCGTCGGTTGCAGGAAGCGGTGAACGCCGGACGTTTTTACTTATCACTATTCGTTGTCAACAACCAAAATAAGTAGAACCACAGCTCGTATGTCAAGTAGATTGGTTATGTGTAAACTACTTACGACACACATAGAGACGCAGTTTATTACCAATTTCAAGTTACTCAGGGCACATCTATTGGTTTATATCGATGACTTATATATTGTTTTTTATCTGTTGCTTTTATGAAGTCGGGTTTTTTAAATTAAAGTTATTTTAAGTTTAATTCAGAATATTTTGTAATTGTAATAGGAAAGTACGTTTTATTTTCTTATAAAAACTTGTATGATTGACGTGCCCAGTGTAAAATAAGTGGTTTTAAGTACAGCCGGCCTTCGACCTTCACATATTACGCTGACGACACCGACGACGCCATCGGTCGGTTCGTGCGGCGAGCGTGGGCTGCATCACCGAAGACCATCCGCGATTTTAACCTACAGATGGCCATCAGGGACAGAAATGCGGCCGTTGTGGAGGCTCTGGGCCGGGAGGAGGCAGCTTAGGCAAATGACAAGGCAAACACTCGATGTCGAGTCGATTACTAGCGGAATCCCAACCGGTAGTGATCGGCTCTACACAGACGACACTAGAATTAGATTTTAAATGTACCCAACTCCTCCTATTTTCCTCTTCTTCTCCTTATCCAAGATATGTGTAAAAACGATAATTGTAATGACAAAGATCACGGACCCCGGAGTCTGTGGGTGGCTAATTTAAATAAAAAAAAAAAAAAAAAGTACAGCCGGACATGACAGAACAACAAACAACCAATCTTTTACATTTATGTTCGTAATCATCGATATAAACCAATGGATGTGCCCTGAGTAACTTGAAATTGGTAATAAACTGCGTCTCTATGTCGTAAGTAGTTTACACATAACCAATCTACTTGACCCCTAGAATCGCTAGCGGCGCGATATGCTGTGGTTCTACTTATTTTGGTTGTTGACAACGAGTAGTGATAAGTAAAAAACGTCCGGTGTTCACCGCTTCCTGCAACCGACTGGAACAGAATGAGTGAGCTCACTCTTCCAAACAATGACATGATTCCGTGCGCTCTGTAGTTTGGGAGGGCACATCTGTGTATCGAGATCTTTGTTCGTAATGGGGTGTTTTCAAGACGCAAAAAGACCTGTCAAAGGCAGTTCCAAAGTTCACCATAGGTGGCGCCACTGTTTTATTTTGTTAGCGAAATTTCACAAAACCCGACAGTGGTGCCACACTTGGCAATGTTTAGAACTATCTTTGACAAGTCTTTTTGCGTCTGGAAAACTTCTCATTATTTCAAAACTGTACCTAACACTGAATTTTTTTTTTTTCAGGTGGCTATACCACAAAATCAGGCCGAACCACACCTTCTTGATGGATCACCAATTTCTGGTGGGCCTCATAGGAAACAAATTTTAGATGGTTCACAGAACCTAGACAAACTACATGTGACGCATGATATAGGTGGATCAAGTATTCAAGACGGATCACAAGACCACGCAATTCCTGGTGAACTACATGAACTGCATAATCAAGAAACACAAAATCATCATGGTCACGATGGGCTAAATGGTCTATCCAAACAAGAAGAACGAAACGGCCATAAAAATTCCGGTGAACCACATGGGCTATCTAATCTTGAAGAGCGAAAAGATCATGAATCTCGCGACGAGCTAAATGGGCCAAATAATTCAAAGAATTCAGGTCAGCCAAATGGACCGCATAGCCAAGGACCACCCGAACCTGACCAGATCGATGGAGTTCAGCATCCGGAGAGACAAAATAATCATGGAATTCCTGGTGAGCCACATGGGCTGCATAATCCAGGGAGACGAAACGACGATGGACTACCTGAAGCATCACATGGACCTCAAACCCCAGGAGGACGGAACGACCATGGACATCCCGAAGGGCCACTTGGGACACTTAACCCAGACGGACGAATTGACCATGGAATTCCAGGAAAGCCACATGGGCCTCATCACCCAGATGGACCAAACGACCTTGGAATTCCCGGTGGACCACATGGGCCACTCATCCCAGAAGGACAAAATGACCATGGAATTCTTGGAGGGTCAGATAGGCCACTTAATCCAGAAGGACAGAACGACCATGGAATTTCCGGAGAAGCACGTGGGCTGCATAACCCCGAAGAACCCAATAACCATGGAATTCTTGGTGGGCCAAAGGGACCACATAGCCCAGAAGAACGAAGACACCATGAAATTCCCGGTGTTCTACATGACCCACTTAATCCAAAAGGACCTGGTGTCCATGCTATTCCAAAAGAACTTGGTGGCCATGCTATTCCCAGTGGGCCAATTCATCCAGATCGGGAAAACAATCGTGGAAATCCTGAAGTGTCACATGGACACCAAAATCTAAATGGACCAGAAGAACATGGAATACCCAGTAGGCGAGACCCACATTTGTCAGGTGAACCACAGGATCATGACATTCTCAGAGGGACAGAAGGTATGACAAAACATCATCAACATCACCACCACCATCATCATCATCATCAAAGGGAATCACAAATGTCGCATAGTCAAGTTGAACAAGAAAGCCTAGAAATTGTAGATCATCATCATCATCATCACCATCCTCATCATCAAAGGGCCCCACCATTTTTGCACATTCAAGATGGATTACAAAGCCCACAAATCCCAAACGGGCTACAAGCGCCACAAAATCAAGGTGAACCACGACGGCAGCCACACGGGCCACGTATTCTGGATAGATCACCAAGTTCTCAGATTCCGGGAGGTCCACGTGGGCCTCACATACCAGACGTTCCCCGAAGGCCTCAGATTCCAGAAGGTCTACACGGGCCTCACATTCCAGATGTTTACCGAAGGCCTCAGATTCCAGAAGGTCTACACGGGCCTCACATTCCAGATGTTTACCGAAGGCCTCAGATTCCAGAAAGTCCACGAGGGCTTCACATTCCAGACGTTCATCGAAGGCCTCCTATACCGGGAGGTCCACGAGTGCCACATATGCCTGACAGACAACAAAGACCAAATATTCCAGATAGACCACAAATTCCAGATAAACTACAGAAACCAGATATTTTGGAAAGACCCCGAATGCCGGGTGTGCATCGACCACAAAATCCGCATTTACCACAAGGATTACAAAATGGAATATCCGGCTCACAGAATTCAGGTGGACTACATAGGCCATCTTTAGACATACCGCAGGGGCCACGTAACTTACACAGACCGCATGGGTTACCACTCCCAGGTTTATCACATATACCACGAAGGCCACAAATACCAAGTAGGTCAGGTTTACTAATACCTAGTAGACCACACGGGCCTAAAATACCAAGAAGACCACAACATCCACGACTTGGACCAGGATTGCAAATCCCACATGGGCCAAGAAGACCAAACATTCCAGGTGAAGTACAACGACCAGACATCACAGATGGACCACAGCGGCTACAAATTCCAGGTACACCTTAAGAGGCTCACAACCCAATTGGACTATCAGGTGTGATCACACCACGTACAACAGACATTCGATCAGACCTCTATACAACCTGTGCGTTCTACCCAAAGAGTTTACATATACCACGTATAGAGGTAATTTTTCTGCACGGTTCCTTTGTATCAATCGTAAGCAGATGACGAGCATACATATGGCAACAGAGTGATGTACCGCGACAAAAGTATGACACTTCCACAAGAGCGACAAGGCAAGAAAGATGCTACCCGTGCTTTCGGCGTAAAGCGTTTGTGGCAACTCTATACGTAGCGTATATAAACTCTTTGGTTTTACCTACTACACAGACGGCATACAAACAACGTTTCAGTGCACATGACGGAAAAGGTAGATAAAACAAAGACGACACAAGAACAAGAAAACAAAATAGAAACTTAAAAACTATAGCATGAGTCATAATTAAACTCTTAATTAATATTTTAATACTTAACTCATAATTTCCGCCGTAATTGTTAAAGTGAGTACTTAATTACGATTAGTTTCAATAGATAGATATATAGATAAACTCTTTATTGCACTTATTTAGAAAACAAAAATATTCAAAACTTAAAAAAAAACAAAGTAGCAATTGACGAGTTGACGACCTACAATACGTAAAGAAGAAACGAAGTTTGTGAAGAGCTACTAGTAAAGGAAACACTTTGAAAGATGTCTTTACAGGTTAACCCTTTCGGACCCTGTACTCACTTTTGCTATGAAACTCTTTATGATTGGAGGATAAGGACTTTCCATTCTTTAAGAAGTGTATAGTGTAGACACAATGAAACAAACAAAAAGATTACAGTAAAATATTAATGAACTAAACGAAACTTACATCAGAGCATAGCAGATTTGCTCTTGTATGGAGTACTGTTCGCACCTTTGGGATGGATCAGCTAAGTATCAGCTGGAGACTCTGGAATCGATTGAAAGACGTGCCAAAAGGCTCATAGGCGTGTGCGTAAAAGACTTCAAAGTCTTGATCATCTCCGCAAAATTGCTTGTTTATCGGTTTTTTATCGGATACACTTCGGAGAGAGACCATAAATCTTAGAACTAAGTAAAACGATAATAAATTATGCAGAGCAAAGGGCGGCCTTATCGCTTAAAGCGATTTCTTCCAGGCAACCTATGAATGAACTAATAGTAGTAGAAATCGTGTACTGTATAGGTGGTGTAATTCAATAAATATACATAGTGCCAAAATACATAAATAATGTATAATACTCATAAGCAGATTGACACAGCAACTTACACTCTTTACTTTCTTTTTATTTCTTTCTTTTTTACTCTTTTCTTTTTTTACAATGCCACTTATACTCTTTTCACATCCGACATACCAACTCATATCACGTTCCATCTTCGGGGCCGACTTAACAATTATTATTTCCATTTGTTAATTTTTTTGTCATCATCACGAGCAAACCCATTAGGTTAGTTTTACTTTTTCTTATATTTCAGATCAATCTTTGCCAGGCGGAGAGTGTATTCAGATGAATGATGAAAAAGTTGAAGAAATCAAGCAGATCATACACGAATTAACAGCTTTTATTGAAAAACTCGCGAGCAAACACGACTATTTCGATCTTAAACTACTAAAACTTGATATAGAAAAGTACTCAGAATCAAAAAGCGATAAACGTACTGTTTTAGAATTATTTGTAAACGACTGCGAAAAAAGATCGGAAAGTTACTTTAATGGTGAATTTTCTACTAGTAATTATAATGAAGAAGAAATCAACAATAGAAACACGTCAAAGAATTCTAAATACAAAATAATAACCAATAAAGAAAAACACTTAAGTTCAGAAAGTGATTCTACGTCTATAAATCGACAAACCACAACAATCAACATTATTCACAAAAATAAAGAAAATAGAAATGATAAAAGACAGTCCATCCAACAAATTGGTTTAGATGATCAGAATTCAAACGACTCTAGACATAATCGACGACATTCACTCTTACATTATGAGCATGAGACACATAACACCAAAAACGAGAGACAGTCGTCATTAAAGAAATCTTTAGAAAATCATAATTTGAATACCAACACCAAACATCTGAAGCATCAACAATCTCATCAATTTGGGGATTTGTTACACAAATCACATGACCTTAATCATAGAATACACTCTTCAAGAGACAACATTAACCTCGAAAACCATAAGTTGCATACAATTGAAAAACATCAACAACATCGTCATTTAAAGCATTTTAGTGATCTGTCACACGAATTATCAAACCAAAAAACAGAAACATCAGGGGAACAAATTGAATTAGTGAATCATAATTTAGATGCACATGGAAATCGACAACATCATCGTCATCTAAAACATTTTAGTGGTTTATCACAAGGTAGAATTAACAGAAAGACACAAACCACGGGGGAGAGAATCGAATTAGAAAATCATAATTTACATACATATGGGAACAACCAACAAAATCGGCATCAAAAACATTTTAGAGATTTATCACACGAAAGGTTAAACCGAAGAACACAAACATCCGGGAAGAGAATAGTAAAGGAAAATCACAATTTACACAACCGAAATGAGAGACATCGGTCCCAACAGCAAAATCATTACGGTAGATTAAACCATAATTCGCGTAACATAAACCGTGAAAGAGAAACAGTAAATAAAATGTCTCGACGTAACCGTAATTTCAATACCCACGAAAATCATCACCATAATAGGCATTTTGGAAACTTTGATAAATTATTCCAAGGACAATCTAACCACCACTCTCGCTCTGAACGATCGTCGGTAACAAAAAACTTGCAAAAAATAGACACTTTACATAAAAGTGAAGACAATATAACCTCGGATGAAGTTAATACATCGGAACGTGATATAAAATCTGTAAAAAACAATGTTTTCAATCAATCGACAAAAGATATTAACAATGATAACGTAAGTATTGAGCGCATCGAATCAGCAGTAACATCAAACAGTTACCAAAAATCTACAAGAGAAAATAATAAAGACGACAATACAAGCACGTTGTTGCAATCTACTAATGATAATATCAACGTTAACCAATTATCCCAGTCTACGGATAATACGGAGGAAAATAAAGTACTAAAAAACAATCAATGACTCGGAAACAGATAAAATACTAAGCAAAGAAGAAAACATATCAACTTTGACAACAAATACTAATAATAATCAAATCGAAGAACTTTCAAAAGTAACAACTAATAATATCCACGCACAGAAAAAGGCATTTTCTGAAATCACTAATATAGATAATGCCATCAATGATACATCAGAATCTACCGAAAACATAGAAAATGAGGAAGCTAAGAGTACAATAAAAAAACAATAAAAACGATAATGAATTAATTGATAACAACAATAAAAGAGCAAAACATTCAAAACAGAAACAAAATACGGCAATAAACATGTACAACTACAACCGCGAAGAGAACGACTTACTGTTATCTCTTCGGCAATTTATCCGAAAAGAAGTGAAATCTGCGAACGATGCTGACAACAATAGCAGATACATTTACAATAACTATAATAACTTCGACAACATTGAAACAGAAACCAACGATGTATACAACGCTTACGATTCAATATCCCCAGTGTTGGTTCAAATTCATGTACCAAACGATGTGTTGGATCTAAAATATCGCTTGGATGAAAACAGAGGTATACACACCTCGAATAATCCATTGCTCGTGTATATAGAGCAAGCAGATTGTGGACAACAAATATTCATTCTTTGAATTAAAGAACCATTTCATTACCATAATGAGCCGTATAAATAGAGAAAACAGTTACTCACTGCGTAGTAGATGGTGTACGGTAGCGATATTAGCGATATTGTGTTTTTTATACAATATCGCCACTGTTTGCTATATTTTTTGAAGTGAAAACTTCTATTGGCACGCCACAGACAAATTTTTCGTGGGCTGTGAGTTGAATTCTAGCGTCACGTTCGGGAATGATAAGAGATCTTCGGGCAAACTCGGGACCATGGCCATTGGCCATCTAGAAATGCGTCAGCCAATGGGAAAAGCTGCCAAAACGCCATGCTCAAGGCCACGCCCTCCGGTTTCACCCGCGTAGTTTCCAAAGTAAGCTGTCAAATTGAGTTATAATTTTTCACTTCTATCGACAGTTCCTATGACTGCCAATTTCTTTTAAATCATCTTTTTTTAATCAACGTTTCAGCTCGTCTCATAACATTTTATTGTGGATATTTTTTGTGTTACATCTGTAATATAATTATAATGCTTGAATTGTTTTTTTTAATACCTAGATCACCAACTACTCTTTCTGGAATAAAGTGAGATCCCAGGGCCGCCAGACGTAACGTATTTTCTGATGAACGAAATGTGGACGATTGAGTAGAATTGCATGCATGCATGCTTACCCGCTAAGTTGCTTAGACGGTCAATTTTGAGATATGGGGTCCATAAGGTACAGAAAAACATTACTTACTTCACGTATTTTCTAATATCTGGTTTTCACGTATGTTTTAGGAAATATTCTTAAAAATAAGGCACCAATACTCTCAGACACTTTCCATCATCCGTTTTGCTTAAGACGCTTTAAAACTCCCAAAATAATGCCTTAACTTCACTTACATTTTCATACTCAATTTGTACATAAATATGTTCATCAGACAACTATTTTAAAGCCGTTTCCAAAAAGACAGACCGATCTAAGGGGCCAATCATCCCCTAAACTCAATTTTTAGTCAATATTTCCTAATACATATCTCATTCAGTCCTGCAGTCTTACCCATAGAGGCATTAAAATTGAGTTTAAGGAATGATTGGCCCTCTAGCTTTTAACGGTTCCCCGCAGCTTCTTTTTTTTTTCAATTCAATTTATTTCTTCGAACCATTATTTTACAAAGAAAACTTGGTAACGTCAATTACAAAATAATAATAAAACAGTTTAAATACATAAACAAGTATTCGCCAAGCCTCTTGGTAAGAGCCATCTGACAAAGATAACTACATCGACGGGAAATATCGTAGCTTCCAAGCCGGAAATCCTTTCGGAAGTGGAAAAGTTCTATAGCCAGTTGTACGCATCGCACGCTCCTCATTTCCCACTGGAAAATGGAGACAATAGGGCCACTTTGACTCGCCACCACACGGAAGATCTGCCTGACGTAAGCCTGGACGAAATTGTGCTGGCCCTTAGACAGCTCAAAAATGGAAAAGCCGCGGGGGGAGGATGGTATTACAACTGAGCTCTTAAAAGCTGGTGGGACACCACTGATAAAAGAGCTCCAAACCTTGTTTAATACTGTTCTCTTCACCGGGAGAACTCCGAAGGCATGGCATAGAAGCGTGGTGATCCTGTTCTTCAAAAAATGAGAGAAAACTTTTTTGAAGAACTATCGGCCGATATCTTTACTAAGCCATGTCTATAAGCTGTTCTCAAGGGTTATCACAAATCGTCTGGTGCGAAGACTCGACGAGTTCCAATCCTCCGAACAGGCTGGGTTTCGAAGCGGGTACAGTACCGTAGATCACATCCACACAGTGAGGCAGATTATACAGAAGACCAAAGAGTATAATCGGTCTCTATGCTTAGCGTTTGTGGACTACGAGAAAGCATTCGACTCGATCGAAACCTGGGCTGTTCTGGAGTCCTTGCAACGGTGTCAAGTCGACTGGCGATACATCGAAGTGCTGAGATGTCTGTATAACGCCGCAACGATGACCGTCCAGGTCCAAAACCAGCAGACGAAACATATCCATCTTCGCCGAGGAGTGAGACAAGGGGACGTGATTTCCCCCCCCCCCAAATTGTTCTCAAACGCTCTCGAAGATATGTTTAAGACGCTGAATTGGGCTGGACGTGGCATAAATATAAATGGCGAGTACATCTCGCACCTTAGATTTGCTGATGACATCGTCATAATGGCTGAATCGTTGGAAGACTTACAGTCGATGCTGAATGGCCTAGTTGATGCTTCTCAACGCATAGGTCTCCGGATGAACGTGGATAAAACCAAGATCATGGTTAACGAGCGTGTAACTCCGGGACCGGTTGCTATAAATGGCGTCCCTCTAGAAATTGTTCAGAAATATGTGTACCTAGGGCAGATGCTCGAACTAGGGGCTTCCCTAGCTACAATTTCGAAAGTGAGGCCATGAGAAGGATTCAGCTGGGCTGGGCAGCATTTGGCAAACTACGTCGCGTCTTCTCGTCGTCTATTCCACAATGTATAAAGCCAAAAGTCTTTAATCAGTGTGTCCTACCTGTCACGATCTACGGTGCCGAAACTTGGACACTGACAGTCAAAGCGGTCCACAAATTTAAAGTCGCGCAGCGAGCTATGGAGAGAGCTATGCTTGGAGTTTCTCTGAGGGGATCGTATTCGGAACGAAGTAATCCGTCAGAGAACCAAGGTAACGGACATAGCTCAACGCATTAGCAAACTGAAGTGGCAATGGGCCGGTCATATCTGTCGCAGAACCGATAACCGTTGGAGTCGACGTGTTATTGAGTGGAGACCACGAATCGGCAAACGTAGTGTAGGACACCCTGAGACTAGATGGAGTGACGATATACGGAAGACAGCAGGCAGTGGATGGAGACGTATAGCTGAGGATAGGGCTGAGTGGCGAGCCATGAGAGAGGCCTATGTCCAGCAGTGGACTAAGATAGGCTGATGATGATGATGATGATGTGAAGAAACATTTTGTCCTCCATTTTGTGGAGGCGGCCATCTTGAATCGATATTAACCATACATAGCTAAGAACATCCGCACGGATATTAACCTTCAAATATAAAAAACCGCATCGAAATCGGCCCATCCGTTTGAGCTCTACGGTGCCACAGACAGACACACACACACACACACAGACAGACAGACAGCCATCGACGTCAAACTTATAACACCCCTTTTTTGACGTGACAACGTCTTATAAATTGGTTTGCCGGGTGACACTTCAAGAAACTGCGTTACGCTCCGCTCACGTTATGCGCTCACAACGAGAGCGAGTGAGAGGCACGCGTCCCTTCCACTCGGGCATGGTTAGCCCGCCTAAGAGCGAGAGAGACAGACATAAAAAGTGAAAGGCACGCGTCCCTTCCGTAAAATTATTTTACCACTCAAAGTCGTTGTCACGTAAAACTTTCGCCCGTATACCGACTTTACAGGCAACCAATTTTTTGGTCGGGGTTAAAAATTGAAATCAAAACGCCCGCGGCTGCCACGCGGCTCCCGCGCGGTTGCCGCCCGTCCGTCACCGGCGGGTTCGCGAGCGAAAATGTCGCCCGCGGCGGCTGCGAAACCGCGAAAATCAGCAGTCTCGTGAGTTTTGAAATAAAACCGTCGCCCGTCGCGGGCGTCTTCGCGGCTTAGCCTAAGTCTTTTAAAATTATCCACCGTTTTACTAAACCTCGTTGGTAATTGTAACATCGTTTCATGGTTGATGTTCCAAAGACAAGAACAAAGAGGTTTGACTCTTATATCTGAATACCTCTTCTAATCTATTATTCCGCAAAGCCGTACAAAAATCATGCGACAAGGAGAAATGATCGCGGGTTGCGACCCCCCCCCCCCTCTTCAACTGCACTCAGTTGGACAGCTTACAATTGCCGGCATAGTGCGGAATCTTATGACTTTACACCCTTCTATCATCCTACATAGGTCTCTTAATGGTTCATTTGACCCATACATTATGTTCACGGGCCTGCAGTCTAAAACGGACGAAACGATGCATCAAAGTAGAATCGGAGTAGGAAAGTCGCGAGTTTATTTCGAAATTACGTTTTTCGTAGAAAAAGACAGTCAGACGTCCTTCTTCACAAACTTCAGGCGTATGGAATTATGACATCGTTGTCAACAACCAAAATCAGTAGAACCACAACACGCATCGCCACTAGCGATTATAGGGGTCAAGTCGAAAGGTGGTTAGTAAACCACATACGCTACACACATTACCGAATTCAAGGTGCTCAGGGCGCATCTTACGATTGACATCGATGGTATAGCGCGATAAGGAACCTCGTTCAAATAAAACCAAAAATGTGTTATTCAATCAATCCATTTAATTTTATTTAAATCACAATCTGGTTTGAGTTTATTGCCTCAGCAATTTACAGGCATGGCCGAAATATCCTTAGGACGACGTATGTAGGTACGATGTAGGTGTCACATATTACCTCTCGATTTACAAATTTAATAAAGAAACATACATACAACAGATACATAATTAGAATAAAAATATATGTAATAAGTTTTATATCACTAGGTATAATTAAAAGAAAGACTTGGACTTCAATTTAATTACGCGTTTTTAGAATGACGGGTATAAGAGACAGATGGGTGAAAAACAGCGAGCAACACGGAAGTAGGCATACACAGCGTTTCCCCTCTGTCAAAGTACAAGTCCGCGTGGATCATAGAGTTTGATAATATACTGTGGCTGAGGGCGGGGCTAGATTTGTGAATGGTGCTTTATTTTTTTATGTGTTAGTGATTTGGCTGTGTGAGTATGATCGGCAATGGATCGGTACAGGTATGTTTTGTATGTAATATTGCATGTGCAACTTCCCCTCTCGCAAGAAATGACAGAAAGATTTGAACAATATTTTTTATACTCCCCTTCCGTGCTTGCGCGGAAGATCCAGTTGCTCGATGGTGAAAAACGATGTCAAATTGATGTACCTCTACTATTATTAGGTATTAACGTATATTAATCGCGTAACGTATAATAATAAGCAATAACGTAAACGTATGCTAACAAAATTCAGTTAAATATCTATGGCCCCTCTAATTAGTCTCTAGTATTGATTGTATTGTAAGGCTAAGAAGACTCACGGAGCGGTTTTCACACGCGACCGCCGCTTCTGTAGAATGCATATTATGATATTTATATAAAATGAATGAATATAAAATGTGAAAAACAAAGCATAACTCACGACGCGTTTTACACCCGCGGCGCGTGCGATTCCCGCGCGAGCCGCGGTCGTCTGCAGAATCGGCGGCACGGCAGCAGCGGTAGCGACTAAATTCAGTCGACTAAAAATAGCCAAATGTAGTAAGTATAGAATATAATAATAAAATGTCTAAACATTCCTTTTCTTTTATGAAGACATCTACGACAGGGTTTTGCATTTATCTGACATTTATGATATTTGAATATCATTTGTATTTGGTTTTAGTGAAATAACAAGACGTTTCGAAAACGAGAAAAAATGGGTTGTCTGTAAAATCGGTTGGTTTACGGACGATAGTTTAACGTGTCAAAGTCATGATAAACTATTGATAGATGCGGCGCAAGCGTACAATGAGCGTAACGGGACACTTTTTCGTGCATGCAGCCGGCGTTCGTCGATTTATTAGACGTTGTCACGTCAAAACGAGAAGAAATAGTTCGATATTAAATAGGTAGTCGGTTTTTAGTACTAAATTACAACCGCCATCTATTTGATTTTATCAATTTTTGTAAAAACTACCCGGGCCCTACGGCTTCACCCACAATAGGATTAGCCTATGGGCTATTCCAAACTATAATTAAATTAAATTAACTGTGTTCCAAATAAAAAAAATCGTTTTCGGAAAAACATCCAAACATCTTAACTTATTTTCCTGGAAGAACCTGGTTCGGAAACCGGAACACAGTACCTAATGTTTGCACAATTTAAATTTGTTTTGCGGTCAAATGTAAACCTATAAAAGATAAAAAAAAAAAACTTCTTGGCGGCAGAATAACTGGCAAAGGTGTGGTACTTCTTCATGCGGCCTCAGCAAAGAGCCCTGCCACTGCTACTATTTTAAGCACTACTCACTCATCTGTTTGAAGTGGCAGTCAAGTCAAAAAACCTTCTTAACCTTACTGCGTAGCAGGGATGTTACGGAGCTCCGACTCCGTTAAGTCGGAACTTCCGATTATAAATTCCGATTATATTCCGATACTATTGCACCTCCGGTTCCGAAACTTTTAAATCGGAGGTTTTAATCGGAGGTCGATGCACAAAATAGCGGCGGCAGGATGCATCGACTGTTACGAACAGGTTCCTAGATGTCGCGCTGAGAATCCCCCTACCTTCCCGCTACACCGATTATTTTTAGATTTTTTCACTTATTTTATTACTACAATGAAAAAAGTTTGACTAAATAAGCTTTTATTTGTCCTTAAATAAAAAAACTCTCTCCTACCACTACTTAGGTATTAATACACTATAAGTACTGTAATTAAGTGCAATAAAGAGTTTATCTATCTATCTACTTCTGACCCCGTCTCCACCTCCGACTCCGATAAAACAAATTTAAAACTCTCCGACTCCGCCTTCGGTTCCGATAAAATTACCTCCGATACATCCCTGCTGCGTAGTACGCTTTTTTTTAAATGAAAAGAAACTCAAAGGCAAATAAAAAATTGAACCAAAATGATTTTTATTTATTCGACGTAAAGTATACATTCTTAACAGCAATTTACAATGAGGCGATAAAACTCTACATCGTTTGATTAATAATTTTCGAAGTTACGTCACCGACACGTTTTTTTAGTATATACATAGTTTGTAAGCGTCGCATCAATTACACGTCTGTACAATACAATGAAAACTTTTTAATACTTAATAAAGTAAACGCTTGTTTTTTATTTTACTTGGAGGACGAGACACATATGAAAAAAAGCACATTTTTTCTTAGTTCTTAAATGGCTATATCACCAAACTTGGTCTGGTAGTTCTGTTGAACGTCACACAGTGCAATAGAGCCTCAGCATTATGTATAGATGTAGGAAGGCTTTAGGCGGGTTTTTCTTATGAGGCGTTTTGCGTAAGTTCCTGTATTAGTTTGTTCGCTCCATTTGATTCAATTTTGAATATCATCATACACAGCGCTGCGGTTTTTGGATTTACTACCACCTATTGTCAATCTCTTCTTTCTTTTTAAAAGCGTTAACTATCTAAATAAAGTAGGCGCTCGATAATCCGGCACGCTCAGTAGTTTAGCATTTTGAGACTCAGGTAGCCCGCTCTTTAATTTGGCATTTTACACAGCTGAACGCCGGACCACTGAGCGGGTTCGAGTAGTTTCTCTCGCGCGGCAGTCCGGGCCTAACCTTAATAGCTACGTGTTTGTTTTGGTTTTTCTTGTTTCGCAGCGTCGCTTTGACTTGTGAATCTATGATGTGTAGACTTCATTTTACACTGTACATGTGTAAAAAGCTTTTACTTCCAATACAAATTCGATAATCCGGCAGTTCCGACAATCAGCGGCATAGAGGGAAAAAATCGGGCGCCAGACTGCCAGATTATCGAGCGCCTACTGTATTTATAAAAATACAATGACACGGAAAGGAATATTTCATGATTTAAAAAAAATACAGACGTATAATTTGACTCAAAGTTGCAATTCGAATTAATGCACAATTATTAATTGATGTAAATGTACAGATTCTTTATTTCACGTTTTGTATATTTATTTACTTCTAAATTGACATTTGAGAAGTTAATTTTGAAATAAATACAACTTTTTGTTGAATTATTAACCGTCAACGTAAAAAAAATACTTGGATAATATGTAGAAACTTTGAAAACACCTTATTTTGAGGCATACGTGTGTATACGTGCGTTTCTTAGCATACGTGTTCAGATATTTATAAATGTGGTGACGTGTCTTTCGATTAACTAATCAATGCCTAAAATTGTCTTTACAAAATTGTCTATCTATCGAAAACGAATGTGGATTGTGTACAAAAACAGAACAAATTTGATTATCTAACAGATTTTATTAATCTAAGGTTCTTGGCCACCTAACATGTTTCTGACTAGAAACCCAGCCCGACTCGTACCGTGGCTTTACCGCCAAAAGGCCTAACACACTTGGCTAAATTTAGTGACTGAATTCAGAAACCAGTACAAGCAATCCTCGTTTCTGAAATCAGTATGTTAGGTTAGTGAATGCTATTACACTTCATTGAATACAGTAGCCACTAAATTTAGACAAGTGTTAATAAGGGCATAAATTGGCTACGTCTTTGGTATTGCTCTCTGAAAATAAAGACAGTATACTATCAGCCCCGGATCTTCAATGTTTTTTAGCTATTTTTTATATTTTTATTGGGGCAAAATCTAAAAAAAATCTCTTTGCGCAACAGAATCCGTAATGAGGATATTCGCAAAAGAAAGAAAGTGGCCGACATAGCACAAAGAGTAAGCAAGCTGAAGTGGCAATGGGCAGGCCACATCGCTCGCAGAACTGACAACCGATGGGGAAGAAAGGTTCTCGAGTGGCGACCACGAACCGGAAGACGCAGTTTTGGACGGCGTCCAACTAGATGGACAGATGATCTCACAAAGGTCGCTGGAAACCGCTGGTTGCAGGTTGCGCAGGACCTATAGGGGGAGGCCTATGTTCAGCAGTGGATGTCTTGCGGCTGATGATGATGATGATGAAATGTTCCCACGGGACTCGGGGCCTTCTCTCGCAAGGAGAGAGTTAAAACCATGATCCACCACGCTGGCCAAGCTTAGTTAGCTTAGCTTTAACAATTCAGCCTAGTATAATAGGACTTTTAGTATCAGTCTCTCCGTCCCAATTGGTTCATATAATCGAGGTTCTACTGTATCTTAAAAAAAAAATGTGTGCTATAAGACCGCACGGCAGAACTGAAAACTAAAATAAGAAATACTACGAGTAACAAAGACTACTAAATAATTTTAATAATTCAAAATAAAAATGATTTATAAATTGAAATTGAATATTACCTAGTAAGCACAACAACACGAGAATAACATGCGGCTGAATGACTAGTGTCTATAGCCAAGAATAAATAAATTACGCGGGTCGGAAATAGCGTTGGATTCACAATTTTTTTAGTATTTCCTATTTATTTGTGTTATAGGTATTTCGATAAAAATGCATAAATATGTTGCGTTATAGTATATGTGTAAGTACTGTGCTGAAAATAAGTATAATTTTTCTGTTTTTACGTAGTGTAAGGGCTGTGATAAAATAGTAATATATTACAACCAAAACTTGCAATGGATGTGAAATGCAATAGCCAAGATCCCAGAGCCGCCAGACCTCACGTATTTTCTGAGGAACGAAATGTAGACGATTGAGTAGAGTTTGTACGTACTAAGAACACATGCTTACCCGCCAACTTGCTTAGACGGCCAATTTTGAGATATGGGGTCCAGAAGATACATTACTTACTTCACATATTTTCTAATAACTGATTTTCACGTATGTTATATGTTATCTTTAAAAAATAAGGCCCCAATACTCCCAGACACTTTCCGTCGGCCGTTTTGCTTAACAGACGCTTTAAAATCACATTAAAATATTATTATTATTTGAACGTGACTGACATTTTCTTTTTTTTTTTGATTTGATGACATTAATTCATGTAAGTTTAATTTAAGGCAATTCATGTTTTTTTTAATTAATGGCTTGACATACGTATTGGCTTGACTGTGAATATGTTAAGTAGCTATGACATAAATAAATAAAAAAAAACTTCCAAAATATGTAATGACTTAACTTCATTTATATTCTCATACTCTATTTGTATATATGTTTATCAGGCAACTATTTTAAAGCCTTTTCCGATAAGACAGACCGATCTAAGGGGCCAGTCATTCCCTAAACTCAAAATCTCGTACATAAATGTTTTTATGTACCTACCTTATGGGCCCCATATCTCAAAATTAGCCGTCTAAGCAAGTTAGCGAGTAAGCATGTGCTCTTAGTATGTACTAGCTCTGCTCAATGGTCAATGGTACACATTTCGTTCATCAAAAAATACGTGACGTCTGGCGGCCCTGGGATCTTACTCTACAAATTTAATATTTCGTAACAGGTTCAATTAATGTCTTAAGTACCTACGTAGAAGTTAATGTCGCAATAAAAAAACATGAATATACAAAACACACAACAGCAAACAGCAGTAGACTATATTATCTTTCTCCCTCTGGCGCACTTGTTCACTATATTTCTTTCTCGCTCTAGCATCCCGAGTTCACCCGAAAATTTCTTATTATACCCGAGCGTGACGCTATATTTCAATTCACAGCCCACGAAAAATCTGTCTAGGCGCGCCAAAAGAAGTTTTCACTTCAAAACCATGACTAGGTACCTCTGCTATGATCTGGAGAACTGTACTTTTCAAAGGGTTTAAAATATCATAGATTTTTGTGCAGTAATTCCAATATTACCTTAAAATTAAAAACTGGCAACATCGGCGTTCATACTTCATAATACTAACACACATTTCAATTAGCAAAAAAACCAAAATTATGGTTCAAAATAATTATATTACCCAAAATCTTTTTAACACATACCTCTAGAAACAAATTACGCTAACTAAACTATTTATTATATTATAACTATGCGACAAAATAATATATTTAACAGGATTATGAACTGTTATTACTCTTAATACTTATGAAGTATTATGAGTCTTAAAAAATTAAGACTAGAAAACAAATTAAATATATTGTGTGGTGAACGATACGGTGGAGAGCAGGAAATTGTTTGTTTTCTTAGGGAAACTTGTCTCAGCCGCGGTCCGAAGGGAGGGGGGGAGTGGTGGTGGCCATCTTGGATTTGAAATTTGTTATAGTGTACGGTATTTTACTAGTCAAGCCCTTTCATTTGATACCCATGTTGGGGTAGGCTGTAAAGAAATATTTTGTCCGCCATTTTGTGGAGGCGGCCATCTTGCATCGATATTAACCAAACATAGCTAAGAACATCCGCATGGATAACAACCTTCAAATAAAAAAAGGACAAAATCGAAATCGCCCCTCCGTTTGAGCTATACGGTGCCACAGACAGACACACACACGGAGAGACATACATACACACAGACAGACAGACATCGACGTCAAACTTATAACACCCCTTTTTTGGTCGGCGGTTAAAAAGGCTTTATTACACTTATATTTACATTTACTTGACTGGCCTCGTGGCTTAGTGGGTAGTAACTCTGCCTGCGAAGCCGAGGGTCGTGGGGTTCGATTCCCACCCAGTGCAAATATTTGTGTGATGAATTCAAATGTTTGCACTGTGTCTGGGTGTTTCTATTTATAATAAGTATGTATTTAAAACTATATATGTATTATATCAGCTATCTGGCCGCCATAGTACAAGCTTTGCTTAGTTTGGGGTCAGATGGTGTTGTGTGTGTGAATTGTCTACCAATATTTACATTATTATATTATATATTTGTCTAAATTTGGTGACTAAATTCAGAAATAAATGTAGACGCAAATCGACACTAGGATTGTTTTCTTCTCGCTGTTACTTTCGCACCATATCCTCAATTTGTATTTCGTTCTCTTATTTTTGACTATTAATGGTCGCCTGGAAGAAATCGCTATAAGCGATTAGGCCGTCATCTATGGCACTACTTAGTTATACGTTATTTTATTTGCTATTGTTTTTTTATTGTACCTATATGTCTTCTGGTGCGTACTTATAATAAAGAGTTTATGTCTGTCTATCTGACGCAAGGTTAGTCGATTGAACTCAGAAGCAAGCAATACACGTATTTAAGTTAATAAGTATCATCAGTATAATCAGACAAATTAACTTTGTAAAAGAAGGCTAAACTTCAAACTTCAGGAACAAGCCTTGCTCAATCCTGGGTACAGCACCTGATTGGACTATTTTAATTGACACGTACCTATGAAAAGCACTACAAAATCCCAAAGGATGTGGGTGTTTCGTCATCCAGACCGGACATTTTCCTTTTTTCTAGCGCTGCGAAACGCATAGTCCTTGTAGAACTTACCGTACCGTGGGAAACTAATATACCTAAAGACCACGCGATGAAACAAAATAAGTATTACGACCTCCTAAACGAATTAACAAAAAACGGCTATGTAGTTAGTTTATACGCTGTAGAAGTGGGAGCGAGAGGTATACCAACAAAATCTCTCTATAACCAGCTTGGCTTGGTTTGTCCAGAAGTGCAGTAAGTTCTATACTAGAACGAGTATCTAAAGCTGCACTAGTAGGCTCATATCAGATTTGGCTGGGCAGGGAGAGAAACACGAGTAGTGAAGGTGAGTGTTGATGTACGTTAGAAAGGGGACTTTAAACCTACGCCCGTGTTACAAGTCTCGGGGTCTACTCGGGATTTCTCTCTCTGCCACACGATGGACCCGGCACCCGCACGGTGAGTCCATGGAATGCTAAGAAGATCGTCTCATATATCAGCTATCTGGCCGCCATAGTACAAGATTTGTTTAATTTGGAGGGGCAAGATTTGCTTAATTTGGTGTAGTGTGTGAATTGTCCACCAATATTTATTTATTTATTTAAAAGTGACTCAACTGAGTCGACTAAATTTAGCCAAGTGTCAATAGCCCTGAAAGATGGACAAAAATGAACAAAAATGTATTTTAAACAATCAAAATGTCGGTTTACCGTATACCAAGACCCACTAGTGACACCAGAGTTTTCTATGTATAATTTTACCGTCGCAGTTTTCGCAGTAAAAAAAAATTACAAATTAATTTTAAGAAAAATAATGGGCAGTCATAGGAACTGCCGACAGAAGTGAAAACTTATAACTCGGAATTTGATAGCTCACTTTGGAAACGACGCGGGTGAAACCGGAGGGCGTGGTCATGGTCCCGAATTACCCGAAGATTTCTTATTATTCCCGAGTGTGACGCTAGAATTCAATTCACATACCACGAAAAATCATATGGCGCGCCAAAAGAAGTGTACACTTAAAAAAAAACCAACAGTTCTATACTACGGCCAAATCAGTCAGTGTAATGAAAAAAATATGTATCGTAAATTTATAAATTCTAAAAGTTGCCGCGAATACTCGCTATTATTCGGTATTCGGCATTACTCGTCATTTTTTGATATTAGTCGAATACCGAATAATAGCTAGTATTATTCGGCATTCGGCGAATAGTCGTCGAAAATAAACTTTTAACAAACAAAAGAACTCATGAGTTAAAAATAATCATTTTTTAAATGATTTTCCTTAATAAATGAAATATCATAATATCAATTATTATCTGTGATATGTGCATGTGCCTATCATATTCATGAAATTAAATTAGTAAACTAAAGAGCAAGACTTGTACAAGAGAAGGGTTGCCAGCATTTAAAAATGGAAAATTAAATTTACTACATATAAGTATGTAGGTATGTATAACATGAAACAGATTTCTTTAACTTTATTGGTTTTTTTTCTCACAACCTTAGAAGAAATTAGAAATATTTTTAATGTGTTTAATGTTTTTTTTATGTCGAATAGTAATGTCGAGTTATTCGACTATTCGCCAAAGTGAATGGCGATTAATCGGTATTCGACTATTCGCTATAAACACTATTCGCGGCAACTCTAGTTTTTATAGATAGTAGGTGCAATACACCACTAATATTCGTTTATTCAATTTCATTCTTAATTACTGGCGCGTGCTGTAGCTTAATTTTGCCACATTTCTGTCAATGTCCGTTTCGTGGCAGCTTCATAGACGGCAACGTTAAAGTTTGTCGAGAATTGGGCCGGTTAATATTTGTTTATTCAATTCACCAACGTTCAAATTTGTTATCGACTTAATTAAATTTGACATCAATAGACAATTCGTATGAACATTTGGCGTGTTTAATTTTGTGATTATACGTAAATATAAAAAGAAATTAAAAACATAGGCTAGCAACACTAAAAGAAAAAGTCAACTTCAACTTTTTCTTTTGGCTTCCATTCGGTAATGCTACCGTAATTTCGCCAGTACCTAGCGATTTATTATTTGGGATAGTTCTCTGAGGTTTATTCAATGAATTTAGGTAGTTTGTCAAATATATACGTCAATTAACATATTTGACATTAACATAACCTTCGTTTTGGACGGAAATGTTTAAGAAATGTTTTTCGGGAATCACCGTGTGTGCACTGGGAGAGCATTCCACTCTTTAGCTGTTTATAGACGCGTATCATCCACAAAATTCCAGAGTGGGACATTGTGACGTCACAACTTCGTAAAAATCGTACAACATCACTCGAAATTTCTAAGCACTGCATCATCAAGATCACTGCGTCTAGCGGATTTCTTGGAAAGGGAGAGCCTCTTTATGATGAACTCCTTTTTCAAGAAACAGCCACAAAGAAAGTGGACCTGGATTAGCCCTGACGGTTCCACAAAAAATGAGATCGACTTCATTATGACGACTAAACGGCAAATATTCAGCGACGTCTCTGTGATCAGCAGGGTTAAGACCGGCAGCGATCACCGTATTGTAAGAGGCACGCTGAATCTAAACATTAAGCTCGAAAGATCACGTCTAATGAAGTCCACGCTCCGACCAAATTATGCTCAGATCGAAGATCCCGATAACTTTCAACTCGAACTTCAAAATCGCTTCGAATCCTTAGATGAGTGCGTAACGGCGGACGAAATAAACGACAGGCTAGTGGAAACTGTTCATGCTGTTGGCAGAAAATTTTATAAGAGCCGACGCCAAAACAGAACCCAAAAGCTCTCCGATCAAATTCTAGATCTTATGGCGGTCAGACGAGATATGCGGTTACAGTCTTCGGTCGACATGACGGTATACAGACGGCTCAATAGACAGATCTCTACTTGTGTGCGACGCGACATACGCTGCTTCAATACTTCGAGTATTGAAGAAGCGATCAAGCAGAACAAAGGCTCAAAAGTGTTCGCAAGAAATCTGTCTCTTGGGCAAAGTCAGCTGACCAAACTGAAGACCGATAGTGGTAACGTTGTCTCGTCGAAGCCTGAGATTTTGGAGGAGATTGAGAGGTTCTATGAACAGTTATATACCTCTACGCAAGCACAACCTGTCGTTAGCATGGCAAAAGACCCCAGAGCCAAGCTGACCCGACACTTTACCGAAGATATCCCAGAAGTCAGCCTGTATGAGATTAGGATGGCCTCAAACAACTTAAAAACAACAAAGCACCTGGCGGCGACGGAATTACGACTGAGCTTCTGAGAGCGGGTGGAAAACCGGTACTTAAAGTCCTCCAGAAGCTGTTCGATTCCGTCATACTTAACGGTAGTACGCCAGAAGCGTGGAGCAGAAGTGTGGTGGTGCTCTTCTTCAAAAAGGTGACAACACCTTGTTGAAGAACTACAGACCCATCTCACTTCTGAGCCACGTTTATAAGTTGTTTTCGAGGGTAATCACGAATCGTCTCGCACGCAGGTTTGACGACTTCCAGCCACCCGAACAAGCCGGTTTCCGAAAAGGCTATAGTACCATAGACCACATTCATGCGCTTCGGCAGATTATACAGAAAACCGAGGAGTATAATCGGCCACTATGTATAGCGTATGTGGACTATGAGAAAGCCTTCGATTCCATCGAGACCTGGGCAGTGCTTCAGTCTCTCCAGCGATGCCGCATCGACTATCGCTATATCGAAGTGTTGAAGTGTATTTACAGCAAAGCCACAATGTCTGTCCGATTACAGGACCGGTGCACAAAACATATCCAGCTACAGAAAGGCGTGAGATAGAGAGATGTTATATCTCCGAAACTGTTCACTGCCGCGCTGGAAGATGTTTTCAAGCTACTGGACTGGAACGGATATGGCATCAATATCAACGGCGAATGCATCACTCACCTTCGGTTTGCCGACGACATAGTCATTGTGGCAGAGTCGATGGAGGACCTCGGTGCTATGCTCAGGGACCTCAGTAGAGTATCCCAACAGGTAGGTTTGAGGATGAATATGGACAAGACGAAGGTCATGTCAAATGTTCATGTCTCACCTGTACCGGTTATTGTTGGGAATACCACACTCGAAGTTGTTGACGAATACGTCTACCTGGGTCAAAAGATCCAATTAGGTAGATCCAACTTCGACAAAGAGGTCCAGCGAAGGATCCAACTCGGATGGGCAGCGTTCGGGAAACTTCGGCACATCTTTGAGTCCAAAATACCCCAATGCCTAAAGACGAAAGTCTTTAACCAGTGCGTGTTGCCAGTGATGACTTATGGAACTGAGACGTGGTCCTTCACTGTTGGTCTCATAACGAAGCTCAAAGTCACACAGCGAGCTATGGAGAGAGCTATGCTCGGAGTCTCTTTGCGCGACAGAATCCGTAATGAGGATATTCGCAAAAGAACGAAAGTGGCCGACATAGCTCAAAGAGTAAGCAAGCTGAAGTGGCAATGGGCAGGCCACATCGCTCGCAGAACTGACAACCGATGGGGAAAAAAGGTTCTTGAGTGGCGACCACGAACCGGGAGACGCAGTGTTCGACGGCCTCCCACTAGATGGACAGATGACCTCACAAAGGTCGCTGGAAACCACTGGTTGCAGGTTGCGCAGGACCGTTCGTTGTGGAAATCTAGGGGGGAGGCCTATGTTCAGCAGTGGACGTCTTGTGGCTGATGATGATGATGATGCATCATCAAAACATCATATTACCATCTCTTGTATACATACTACCAACTTACGCAATAAAGATTAGATTTGATTTGCGTCATGCTTTGTTCATGAAAAAAAAAGAAAAAATACTTGTGAAATATTTTTTGGCAATCTAACTAACATCTATATATATATATATATACTAGCTGTACCCTGCCACGCTACGCTGTGGCACATTGTGATTCAAAAATTAGATAAAACAATCCTTGACGCGGATATCATTGCAAAATTTCAGCTCGATCGGTGCAGAACTTTTTGAGTTTTTGAAGCGTACACAAACCAACATAACATTTTTATAAATAGAGATTTTTTAATTCATCATGCATATTTCCGTTCTAGTCAGACTTAACGGTTTCACGCAGAATTAAGCGGCTGACAGCAATCTCCTCCATTCGCATACACGACACAATATATTAAATCTATTGTATAGACACAGATATTAAAAATACAATAAAACAAAATTTACAACTATAACATGTATAACTGAAACTTACTAGGCATTACAGTAGAAAAAAAAAATAACACAATGGCAATCACAACGAAATTGCACCAAATCTAAATGACACTTTTGGAGATCATTTATTTTACACATAAAAAGCTCGGCGAAAATAGGTAATTTTAATTTTTTATAAATTGGCAACACTGATCGTAATCTGTCAAATGGTAATCGCCTATCAATGTCACAAAAAATTAGTTTCATTTTTTATAATTTACAAAATAGTATCTAGTTTTTTTTAATGTATAAAAATAAACGAATGGATAGAACAAATTACAGACAGAAGAACTTCTAGGTATAAAAGAGGCAATTAGGCCCGTTTTTTTTCTTCGAAAACCCAAGATAATAGACACAATACGGCAGTTGACTAAACTTGTGAAACGGTTTAAATGATTATTTTTTACATGGGATGCAAATAGACCTGTCAAAGATAGTTCTCGGTTTCACCATAGGTGGCGCCAATATTTGATTTTGTTTGGATAAGTTTTACAAATATTGGCGCCCAATTGGTTAAAGGTTAAAGACCCAATGTTAACACTAATCACAAATTAATGTTTAGTGTCATTTTTATGACAGTTTGTATTCATAGCATATTGAAAATCACATTTTTGTAATTTAATATTACTTAGTAAATTTATTATGAATGAGTTTTAATGCTATATTTTTTATCTGTTGTCACGTGATAAAAACACTAATATGGTGTATTAATTACGTCACTACACGCAAAACAAGCTGTCGAAGACTGACTAGATTGTTTACTTCTCTGCATTTTTATTATAGTTTGCGATTTTAGCGACTACAATTTTGATTGATTAATAAAAATATGAAAACACATAAGCTGGACATACAGTCATGAATCGCGACCAATGTTTTGCGGTTAGCGACGTCAAGTCACACACAGTCCTTAGTGTTTTAGTGTTGTTTTAATATTAAATATATTTACTTTATTATTTTATTTACTCATAGAAAATACTAATATTTTTATGGTAAACAAGCGCCAACCTTTAAAATAAAAAATATAAGTTTCTTTTTAAATTGTTAACATTCCAATTGAATATTACCATTGCTCATGACGAATAAATCAGATTGACCTCAACGCGGTATCAACCCTCTCGGTCTTTGTCTGATCCGTTTACAATGACAGACAGGGATTGTCATTCCGAATTTAATTTGAAACATTCGGATTGAGTAGTAAATCAGTACCCTGTAAACGTCACATTTGGCTAATTAAGACCAAAGTTTCGATATCGCAACAAAATGAACTAATAGATTTACTTGACAGTTTTTTTTTGTAAAGAAAAACCATGATATTCTTCATTATATTTAATAGACAACAGTCAAATATGATTGACCAATACTTAAATTAAAAAAAAATTGAACAAAGCTAACTTAAATTTGGATCTCAAAAATTATGACATTACAATCAAAGTTACCGCCATTTTTCTTTTAAACTATTTTTATACTACTTGTATTTTTGTTTAATTTTGGCAATTATGTGTATGTATTATTTTGGGTTTTGTTTAGAATGCCGGGTCAGTAACATAACTACCAACTACAGCTGGGCAAGAAAGTCTTCCATTCGAACTGTTAGTTTAATCACAATCAAATAAATAATATAATTACTGTGACTTTTAGTATACAAATTATTTAATGACTGAGCATTAATTGCTTAACTTTTTTTTACAACAAGAAGAGATTTAAACAGATTTACCGATAGTAACCGATTGATAGATAGGAAATACTTTTTTCACATGAAGAATAACAACAGATATAGTGCATCTGGATATCGTTACAAAAATTGGAGCAAGCGGCGGTCTCTGAGCTAATAGCTATCTCTTCCAGGCAACCGACAGATGATAGTTGCCGCTGCTTTAAAAGTATTATATTATTTATACACAAAACTGAAACATTTTACATTTGTTATGACATGACACATTTTTTATATGACAGCAGCGTGTGTCAAATAAAAAATGTTGCGTTGCCATCTTTTTAAAACAAAATGGCATAACGGCGGCGCCATAATTTTGTACTCTTCATTGCCAAGCTGTATGAGTCATATTTTTTAAAACTTCTCAGTGATATCCATGTACAATAATTTAAAAAATAATAGAGTAAGAATTTAAATATGTTAATAAATATATAAATTTCGCAGCTTTAGGAACATTTAATAATTTTCAAACTGACTAGCTTAAAATAACATTCGCCAACTTATAAATAATATTTTTTTTATAAATATATACAATTCAATAACATATCTCATGACTGAATTAAATAAAAAATGTTTAAACTTATACAAAATAGCACCGCAATTTAAAAATATTTTTAATTTTTTTCGATATTGCAACACCCTATCTTGAACCGCCACAGATTAAAAACTATTTTCTTTTCTAACAACTCACCTTGACAAGATTTCAAAATTTTTTGCTTACCCTATTAAAACGACTTAATTTTAATCCTAGGAAAAATTTAAAAAGTACTTATAGTTATTTTTAAAAAATATAATTTTGTACTCATTCGGCCGAAACATTTTTTAAATTTTTTATTTCTTTCTATATCCATAAATTCTACTACAGGCTTATATTTTGTGATTATGTTTTATCAAACTAATATTATAAAACCGAAAGATTGTATATTTTCGAGTGTGTATGTTCGTTTCCACTGGTTCCCGGAACGGCTGCACGGATTTCAATAAAACTAAATACGCAGTAAGCACATGATTTGTATTGACACATAACATAATTTTATGTCGTCAACTTTTTTTTGTACTAAATAAAACAAAAACTTCTTGTGAAAACGAAAAACTTAAAATTCTGTAACAATTGGCGATCTCTTCCGGGTAACCGGGGATGAAAAATAAAGGAAGACGGGAGTTCACAAACAAAGAGTAAATACATAATATACACCTAATGAAACATACAATATATTTTGACTGGCCTCGTGGCTTAGAGATTAGTAACTCTGCCTGCGAAGCCGAGGGTCGAGGGTTCGATTCCCACCCAGTGCAAATATTTGTGTGATGAATTCAAATATTTGTACACTGTCTGGGTGTTTCTATGTATAATAAGTATGTATTTAAAATTTTATAAGTATTATATCAGCTATCTAGCCGCCATATTACAAGCTTTGCTTGGTTTGGGGTCAGATGGTGCTGTGTGTGAATTGTCCACCAATATTTATTTGTTTATTAAATACTTAAACATTAAGTAATCAATATAGTTTATAACGTCGACTAACATAATAATAAACATACATACGAAAACCATAAATAACATTATATTATACGTATTGATTCTATTTGTGTGAATTCGCCTAAAATAAAATCAAAAATATCAAAATATATCATGAAAAACTGATAAGCCACGGATAACCCTTGCGGCGTAAACAAGTTGATTTTTAATGAAAGGGACTCTATGGCAGTCGACCTTAGGTGGCCTTTCGCTCAAACCGATACAGGGTGCCGTTCCACTGAGGCGGAGCGGAAACTAGATGTGTCGCAATTCACCAATCACATGGTTTGAAATTAGTTATGAATGAGATTTTAAAAGAACTTTTAAGAGTTTTAGAAGACTTTAAGACTTAGAAGCTTAGTCTTTTAATACAACGACTAAGTCTTATTAGTAAAAACTCGAATTATTAGTCTAAATTTTATAGTCGAGTCCTGTAAGATGGATGGTCTTTTTAATAGGCCTTAAAAAACTAAGTCTCTTTCATCACTATTTGAAATCCACTTATTTATTTACATACTTGGCTTTCAAGTCATGTAATTGGAGGATTGCGGCACAGTTCGTCTGCGCTCCGCTCCGCCTCAGTGGAACCGCACCCTTAAATTTTCGAACGAATTCAAACCAGTTTGATCATTTCAAAGACCGAAATCCACCCGGTTTGAATTTTTGAAAGAACGAAGTCAACCCGGTTGGAATTTTTGAAAGAACGTAGTCAACCCGGTTGGAATTTTTGAAAGAACGTAGTCAACCCGGTTGGAATTTTCGAAAGAACGTAGTCAACCCGGTTGGAATTTTTTGAAAGAACGAAGTCGACCCGGTTTGAATTATTGAAACAACGAAGTCAAACCGGTTAGAATTTTCGAACGAACGAAATCAAACAGGTTTTTTTATTTTCATTGGAACTCCAAGACACACTAATATCATTAATTAATAATTACCGTGTTCAAACGGTTGAGCGAGTCCCCGATATTTCGATGCAGTTTCACGCGCCATAGGTACACAAAGACAAAGCGATCACACAAAATCGGACTAAAGTCAGGTTTTACAACAAAAAAAAATTACGTAAGGTTTTTTTTTAACGATAATAGGTAAATAACATAACGCTGGCAAGAATTATATAAGCCTGTAGAGAATTGCCTTTCAATACTATCGTACAATCACAATACAATGTCAACCAATCACAGATATTATCACCCTGCGTACAAGCGCCTTCTAATCGCATGTTAGGCTCTAGCCACAGTAAGGAAGCCGTATCGTTGTTTTTTTTTTTAAATACCATTGAAAATCTCGCACCACTCAGTGATTTCAATTTCCCGTTGACCGATAATAGACAATATCGTGAATGAACATAAAAAAAAAACATCTGCCAACTTGTATTTGGCGCCATTTTATGACCTTGATTATTTTTTGTAAAAATGAGGGTTTATTAGATTATTTAAGTTTTATATTGTATATCGGTACTATTTATTTATAATGTAAAATTATCAACACCGAAAGAACGTATAATCTAACGCGTGAGATTATAATCTCACTGTTGGTTAGATTAGTTTGTAAGACGGTTTTTATATTTATTCTTATAAATGTCAATAAATTGATGTTTGTCGCTCAATCAGGTCTTAAGCTGAAATGTTTAACTCTAAGTTCCAAATTTCAGAGCTCTTTATGTTTCTTATCTTTTTTTTTCTTTATATTCTTTTATTTTATGGAGTCTCAATTCGAATATTTAAGATCTCGTTGTACATACCATTTTCGCAAATAAAGAAATTATTTGTTTATTTATCTTTAGTTCTTATATAAAGATTGAGCAAGAGACATCAAAAAATCAAATCAAACCGTTATAATCGGATTATTAGTTTAAAACACCTCTTGTTTTTTTAGATTAAATTGGAAATTTACGATTTAAATAAAATAAAAAAGTACTGTTACCGAATATGTGCAAAAAAAAAACTCGGCTCCTTAATGTGTTCCTAACATGTAAGAAAAAGACTTTAACAAACTTTCATCGCATTTCAACAACTTCACATTCAACTTCCCAAATCTAGCTTCAACTAAATCAATTTATAAATACATTAATTAATATCGGTAGGTTGTCACATCTTCACATCACTTTTTAAACAATAAAAAAATAACAATAATAAAATTTACCAAAAAAAAAAATGCGAATACAGGATCACATCATTACTCGTATATAAAAAAATGCCAATTAATTTTTTCGTTTTTAGCTTGTATCTAGTAAAGATTCAAAATAGCTTTTCGAATTAAAATAAAAGGCGTTTTTTTACATCATTCTTTTTCTAATCACGTACGTTTTAAAACTACCGAAAAGCAGCGTTTTTAGCGTGTGTACACAAAAATTGAAAGCACTTAACGAATTAAAAAAAACGCTTTTTTTATGTCGTGTGCTCCAAAATGCGGGGTTTTAAGTTGTATACAAAATTTTAAATAACTTTACGAATTTAAAAATAAAACGCAGCGTTTTTTTTATCTAGTGTACATAAAAAGAAACTAAGCATTTTGAGATATATTGACAGTGACAATCTACCAAATCATTTTTACCTATTTACGGTTTCATCTTGGTTCATTTGTTGGTTTCCGAGCTAACTATATGTGACATAGTCATGTGGCGCCTGAAAGATAAAATACATAATTAAAACACACAATATTACGAGACAAAACACGAATATTGTTTTTAAACTTTTGCGATTTGAACACGTAATGAATTGCAACCGCCGTGCTGTTTGCCAGTTATTCTACCGGAGCACAGTAATGCGCAAACATTACTGTGTTCCGGTTTGAAGGGCAATGTTTCCGGTGAAATTGCAGATCATAGACGATAAGATAAAACATCTTATTTCTCAGGGTGACGAGCGCAGTGCAGTGCTAGGTAACGATAGGAACTTTTGATGTTCCAATAGCTGTGCTGTCACGGACAGGCATGTTGCTTACCATCAGGCACATGTCCTGCTCGTCTCGTCACTCTATATTTAAAAAAAAAACACATGGCAGAAACGACAACTGAAATAAGAAATCTTAATATATATAATTTACGCGTCACGATGTTTGTCCGCGATGGACTCCTAAACTACTTAACCGATTTTAATCAAATTTGCACACCGTGTGCATTTTGAGCCAACTTGAAAGATAGGATAGTTTTTATTTCCGGATAGGATATCCGAGCGAAGCCGGAACTGGCCGGTAGTAACTAATAAAAATTATACTAATTTTAATACTAATTAGACTAAATTTTATAATTACTTATACATTGAATATAGTAAACACAGCGAAACCACAGTGACAGATGCGGCTGAAGGACTAGTATCCATAGCCAAGAACAAATTTAAAAAAAAAATTGGCAGTCGGAACTGCCTATAGAAGTGAAAACTTATAACTCAGAATTTGACAGCTTACTTTGAAAACTACGCGGGTGAAATCGGAGGGTGTGGCCTTGAGCATGGCCATCTAGAAATGCTGACGTATTTTAGATGGCTAATGGGAAATCCCTGATGCATTAATCCACATCCAATAATGACAGATAGTCATTGGGCATGGTTCATTAATTTACCCGAAGATTTCTTATCATTACCGAGAGTGACGCTAGAATACAATTTACAGCCCACGAAAAATTTGTCTGTGGCGCGCCAAAAGAAATTTCACTTCAAAAATATTATCAGTATAATTTACCTCAAGCCGCGTTCCCCACGAAACGACAGATTGCACAGATCACAACTTTTCCAATCTGTCACTCTGACATCTCTGCTATACTTCTTCCTCTCTTCGGATGTCGATAAGACCGCCATAGACTTACGCTTCTCTATGGTCTCCTTCACACTCTCAACCTCATCCTTGTCTATGACGTTTCCTGTTTTATCTGTGGCGCGTAAGGGTGCGTTCTTCGGATCGGCCGCTTCGTTTTTTTTCAGCGCCTCGTTGTCTATGCTTTTTATTTTCTCTATTATAACGGTCGGCACTTTTATATCGTCCGGTTTGAGCAATTCCCTGAGCGTCAGATTGTTGGCTGACGATTTTTTTATGACGTATCTTTCCTTTTCGGCTGGCTTTGGTTTTAGTTCTGAAAATTGATTTATGGACATTTAAAAGCAGGTACCTGGTTGACCGAGCTTTACTCGGATTTTTTAAATGATATTTAGGCAGGTACGAATTACGTAGTGATGACTTACTTGGACCTACTTAGATACGAATTAAATGCGTTTATAAAAGGCTCTAAGTATAAGATTTCCCAGAAAAAAAAAGAAAAGTCCCGAGTGTAACTATCAGGATTCGAACCGGGGCATGTTGACTCCGAGGGCGAGCATATCCCGTCTGAACCATTTAGACTTAAAGAACAGTGGCGAAATAAGTTATCGTATTCTAATGACATTGTAGGAGTTTTTCATTATCTAAAAACGCGCATAAAATGATGTTTAAAAAAAATAAAACCTAGCTAGATCGATTTATCGTCCCCGAAACCCTCTGTATACATAATTTCATGAAAATCGTTCGAGCCATTTCCGAGATTCATATTCTATATATATACCTACAAGAATTGGTCGATTAAAGGTATAACATAAAAAATACGGCACAGTGATGTCACGCTTCTGTAGTGTTTTTTTTATGAAGCGTTTTTGGGATAGTCCAAAATAGTGATTTTAAAATCGTGATATCACGGGTAGTTTTTAAGATAACAAAGAAATTCTTTCACCTATGTTCCAGTTATTGAGTAGCCTTTTGATGGGACGTTAAATCAAAAATGAGTCGACATGCCTATTCTAATAATATACTCGTATACTATACCCCGCGGTACCTAAAAGAATGGTCCATATTCTGGCAGGACCAAAGATTTTACATATACTACGTATAGAGTTGGCACAAACGCTTTACACCGAAAGCACGGGTAGCATCTTTCTACGGTTGCGGTCTATTTGGACTGAATGTTATATTGTACTAAAACCGTAATGAACAAATCTTAAAATGACCTTTTCCCATAATGACTGATTTTTGAAATGTACTTATTCTAGTATGCCGGAAAAAAAACTGTCAAATTGAAGTACAGTTAGTAACATTTTTTAAAAGCTTAAAATAAAATAAAATAATAATTTTACAACAAAAAAGACAAATTCTATTCTTAATTTTAATATAACTATGATGCACCGGATGATAGTTGATGAAAATGTAGTGATAAAAATTAAATCTGATGCAAATATGTATGGTGTAATTAATTAACCAGATAAGAAAACTCTTTCTTAAAAGCCACAAAAATATACTTAAGAACGTTATAATCTAGATATTTCAATTAATGCTTCGCTTAGGACGATATCTTGCAACCAACCGTGCAAATTGACTAAACAATAAATGAAATAGAACCTAAACATAAAATGTTTATATTACTACCGTCCTGCTTCAGCTTCGCTCGAATATTGTCATATAGGTAAAGACTATTTATTGAAATCAAAACTATCCTAACTTTCAAGTTGGTTTTGATTAAAATCTGTTAAAATACTTAGGAGTCTATCGCAGGCAAACAAATAATTTATGTATGGTACTTACTATATAAAGAAGATAACACCCATTTTGCGGGTATAAAAAATATTCAAAATTACCGTCGGATAAACTTTTTAGCCATAGATTATTTTTAACCGACTTCATTTTAAAGTATAGAGCAGCCTTTCTCAAAGTGGGCGATACCCCCATTGTGCGCGCTGCAGGCCTAAAGGGCGGTAAGAGACCCAGGAAAAATGAGGGGTTGTGTAGAGGCTTGAAATCCGTTGTGTACTACCTACAGGGTTCATGTCTCAAGTTAACTCTTGCGAGCTATAGTAAGTAAGTTTCGTTTAGAATTAATGTTGAATCCCCACTAATATAGCTCACAATAATTTATTGAATTTGAAATTATAGTGGTTTTAAGCATGTGAAAAAATGGGGACGCAAAAATATAAATTCTCAAAGTGGGCAACAGACAAAATAAGTTTGGGGACCCCTGGTAGAGAGTGACGAGACGGCAGGACATGTGCCTGATGGTAGGCAACATGCCTGCCACATAACAACACAGCGTCACGCAGCTGTTGGAACATTAAGTTCAAATCATTACTCGTACCTAGAACTCCAGTGCGTTCGTCACCCAAAGATCTAAGATCAGAAATAATATGGCGAAGAAGAGAAGATACTGCGACGCTAATTGGTAGAAAATGTGTTGAGAACACGAGCAGGACATTTTTGGTGATGGTACTTTGATGAAACAATCATAGTTTTCTTGTCAGTGTATTGACCAGAGTATAACATACACTAGCATGAAGTACTGATGTTGCATCTGATTGTACATGTCCCGTCAGACATAATGATTATCGGACATTAGACATAAAAGACATTTCGAAAATCAGTCATTATGGGAAAAGGTCATTTTAAGATTTGTTCATTACGGTTTTAGTACAATATAACATTCAGTCCAAATAGACCGCAACCCTTTCTACGTTGTCGCTCTTGTGGAAGTGTCATACTTTTACTGTTGCCATAGAAAGTATGCACGTCATCTGCTTACGATTGACGCGAAGGAACCGTGCGGAAAATCTAACTATACGTAGTATATGTAAACTGTTTGTCTTTCAAGTATTAGATAACTCAATTTTTTAAAGATTTCATGCTCGTACTTCACTAACTGAACACAGCGCGCGTTGTTGCGCCATCTATCGAACATTGGTCGTACCAACTCAGATTTACAACATACAACAACAACTCTTAGTTTATGGCTTTTCTTGTGGTTTAGCCTCACAATTTCGCCAATGTCAAGTATAAATATAATATATAATCTAAATTTTTGAAGAAAAAACGGACGAAAAAAATTATTTTAAAATGAATATATTTTCAAAACAATTTACAAGAACAAAATTAAAAATTTTGACTAACCCCCGACTGCTTCGGATTTGTTATTTGTACAACATTCTACTAGTCAAGCCCTTTCGTTTGATACCCATATTGAGGCAGTAGTGAAAAAAATAACATAATTCGCCATTTTATATTTATATTTATAGTGTATTCTACTAGTCAAACCCTTTCATTTGATACCCATATTGTGTGTTGTGAAGAAATATTTTGTCCGCCATTTTGAATCGAAATTAACTAAACATAGCTAAGAACATCCGCACAGGCATTAACCTTGAAATAAAAAAAAACGCATCGAAATCGGCCCATCCGTTTGAGCTCTACGGTGCCATAGACAGACACACACAGACAGACAGACATCGACGTCAAACTTATAACACCCCTTTTTTTGGTCGGGGGTTAAAAATATCATTTACAACATATTCGATTAGCTCTGGTTATAATAACGCAACCTTCAAAGACAGGTGTCACGGTGTTTGCGTTTCATGCGCCGACAATGCTGACGACGCATGGCGCGTTTACGTAAATTATGTGCTCGGTGTTACACCGAACAGTATCCGAATGGAACCGTACCCGAAACAGGTATAATTTTATTCCTATATCCATATTCGTATCCAGATCCGAAATATCATTTCTATAACATCCCTAAATGGAGAATACCAGAGTAAAGTCGAACGTTTTGGACGCTGGACGCTTTTTTCACAGTCTAGAGAGATAATCAGGACATGTGTCTGATGGTAAGCAACCATGCCTGCCACATAACAGTACAATGAATGACACGCGGCTATTGGAACATGTAGAGTTCAAATCATCACCTAGCACTGCACTGCGCTCGTCATCCAGAGATATAAAACTTTTAATAAAAAAAAAATATGTTCTGTAAAAAATATATTTTGTATGTTTCAAAAAATTTTTTTTTTAAATATTAATAATTATTAGTTTTTTTTAGTTTAAGCTTACCTGGCAAGATCAGTAGCGCGCGAGCGAGCGGCGCCTCGTCGCTGGAGCCTTCACTGTCGCTGCGCACGCGCACCGACCGCTTCTTCACTCGCTTGCGGAACCTGACGATATACAGACAAAATAAATAAACATTTGTAATACGAGAAACATATCATATCTTACTAAATTTATTATAGTCTATGAAGTGAATCTCTTTATAGATGAAGAAAAATCATACCATTCGCGTCATCAACTAACAAGAACAAAATTAAAAATTTTGATTAACCCCCGACTACCTTAGATTTGTTATCTGTTGTACAACATTCTACTAGTCAAGCCCTTTCATTTGATACCCATATTAAGGAAGTTGTGAAAAAAGAAATGTAATTCGCCATTTTGTGGTAGCGGCCTTCTTGGATTTGAAATTTGTCATAGTGCAAAGTATTCTACTAGTCAAGCCCTTTCGTTTGATACCCATATTGCGGTAGTAGTGAAAAAAAAAATTAATTCGCCATTTTGTGGTGGCAGCCATCTTGGATTTGAAATTTGTTATAACGTATAGTACTCTGCTAGTCAAGCCCTTTCATTTGATACCCATATTGAGGTAGGTTGTGAAGAAATATTTTGTCCGCCATTTTGTGGAGGCGGCCATTTTGAAACGATATTAACCAAACATAGCTAAGAACACCCGCACGAATATTAACTTTCAAATAAAAAAAACCGCATCGAAATCGGCCCATCCGTTTGAGCTCTACGGTGCCACAGACAGACACACAGACAGACAGACAGACAGATAGACAGACAGACAGACAGACAGACAGACAGACAGACAGACAGACAGACAGACATCGACGTCAAACTTATAACACCCCTTTTTTTGGTCGGGGGTTAAAAATGAAAAGCATTCCTTATATGATGTCATCCCCCCAGATATTCCCCGTCCTTCCGTTCGCCCCGATGGTTACAATCTTTGTGTCTTCAAATCGATAGTGAATCGGTTTTTTCTAGGTAAACACGCTCCATCGTAGACCGCATCATCGCTTAACATAAAGCGAGATGGCGGTCAAGTGCAAACCTATAACAGTTAAAAAAAAAAAATTGGTTGCCTGTAAAGTCGGTATACGGGCGAAAGTTTTACGTGACAACGACTTTGAGTGGTAAAATAATTTTACGGAAGGGACGCGTGCCTTTCACTTTTTATGTCTGTCTCTCTCGCTCTTAGGCGGGCTAACCATGCCCGAGTGGAAGGGACGCGTGCCTCTCACTCGCTCTCGTTGTGAGCGCATAACGTGAGCGGAGCGTAACGCAGTTTCTTGAAGTTTCACCCGGCAAACCAATTTATAAGACGTTGTCACGTCAAAAAATTGATTTGATTTGGGAAAAGTTAAGTATGCTCGTCTTCGTCATTTGGTGTAATATATTACACGCCAGTGTACCAACCGGTAACAAGTTACCTGTCAGCCAGTATAGAAAGTTACGGCTGGTGTAGTCGGAAGAACATCCCGAGACCTCCGGTTCAAACCACGCACCACTGTCTTTTCGAAGTCATATGCGTAATACCGCTAACTTGAAACGGTGAAGGAAAACATCGTGAGGAAACCGACATGTACCTAGAATTTTTCGAGGTCATGTGTCATGCACCAACCCACACTGGGCCAGCGTGGTGCATTATGGTTTTAACTCTCTCCCCACCCAGTACCACCAGTGGGAACATTTAGTGGGCTGTTGATGATGATGATGATGTATAGAACAACAATAATACCGTTTCCTCGGCCTCCTGTAGGCCGCGGCCTTGGTCCGCTCCTCGTTGTTGTTGTTGTTGACGGTCGGGGCGGAGGCGCGCGCCCGCCCCGGTGCTGCTCGATATGTCGCTCTTGTCGCACGCGAACAAGTCCGTCTCGTTGCTCAACTCGTTGCTGTCTATCTGGTCGCTGGAACAACAATGAGATGTTTTAATCAAGTGAGTCTCGTTGCTGTCTATCTGGTTGCTGGAACAACAATGAGATGTTTTAAACAAGTGTGTTTAGTTGCTGTCTATCTGGTTGCTGGAACAACAATGAGATGTTTTAATCAAGTGAGTCTCGTTGCTGTCTATCTGGTCGCTGGAACAACAATGAGATGTTTTAATCAAGTGTGTCTCGTTGCTGTCTATCTGGTTGCTGGAACAATAATGAGATGTTTTGATCAAGTGTGTCTAGTTGCTGTCAATCTGGTCGCTGGAACAACAATGAGATGTTTTAATCAAGTGTGTCTCGTTGCTGTCTATCTGGTCGCTGGAACAACAATGAGATGTTTTAATCAAGTGTGTCTCGTTGCTGTCTATCTGGTTGCTGGAACAATAATGAGATGTTTTAATCAAGTGTGTCTCGTTCCTGTCTATCTGGTTGCTGGAACAATAATGAGATGTTTTGATCAAGTGTGTCTAGTTGCTGTCTATCTGGTCGCTGGAACAACAATGAGATGTTTTAATCAAGTGTGTCTCGTTGCTGTCTATCTGGTTGCTGGAACAACAATGAGATGTTTTAATCAAGTGTGTCTCGTTCCTGTCTATCTGGTTGCTGGAACAATAATGAGATGTTTTGATCAAGTGTGTCTAGTTGCTGTCTATCTGGTTGCTGGAACAATAATGAGATGTTTTGATCAAGTGTGTCTCGTTCCTGTCTATCTGGTCGCTGGAACAACAATGAGATGTTTTAATCAAGTGTGTCTCGTTGCTGTCTATCTGGTCGCTGGAACAACAATGAGATGTTTTAAACAAGTGTGTCTCGTTGCTGTCTATCTGGTCGCTGGAACAACAATGAGATGTTTTAATCAAGTGTGTCTCGTTGCTGTCTATCTGGTTGCTGGAACAATAATGAGATGTTTTGATCAAGTGTGTCTAGTTACTGTCTATCTGGTTGCTGGAACAACAATGAGATGTTTTAAACAAGTGTGTCTCGTTGCTGTCTATCTGGTCACTGGAACAACAATGAGATGTTTTAATCAAGTGTGTCTCGTTGCTGTCTATCTGGTTGCTGGAACAATAATGAGATGTTTTGATCAAGTGTGTCTCGTTGCTGTCTATCTGGTTGCTGGAACAACAATGAGATGTTTTAAATAAGGCCTAGATGTTGCTCTTTTTTAGTGTGGACTGTGTGGAGTGACGAGACGAACAGGACATGTGCCTGATGGTAAGCAACAACAACACTTAGCAGAACAGTGATACGCAGCTATTGGAACATGAAAGGTTCAAATGATTACCTATTGTAGTGGTAGGACTCTTGGCAGAGTCCGCCTGGGGAAGTACCACACCTTTGCCAGTTATTCTACCGCCAAGCAGTAATGTGCAAACATTACTGTGTTCCGGTTTGAAGGGCAATGTTTCCAGAGAAATTACAGGGCTTAGAGATATAAGATCTTAGATCTCTGGGTGACGAGCGCAGTGCAGTGCTAGGTAATGATTTGGACTCTTCATGTTCCAATAGCTGCGTGTCACTGTGCTGTTATGTGTCAGGCATGTTGCTTACTAGGCACATGTCCTGATCGTCTCGAAACTCTTTATTTAAAAAACACTGCACTGAGCTCGTCACTCAGAGATATAAGGTGTTTATCTCTATGCCCTGTAATTTCACTAGAAACATTGGCCTTCGAACCGTAACTCGGTAATATTATTCTACCGCCAAGCAGTAACCCATTACTGCTTGGCGGTAGAATAACTGGCAAAGGTGTGGTACATCCCCAGGCGGACTCTGCAAAGAGTACAACTACTATACATTTCACACCTCACATTTTCCACTTTTTATATACATAAAAAAAAAGTTGTTGGGAATACCACGCTCGAAGTTGTTGACGAATACGTCTACCTGGGTCAAAAGATCCAATTAGGTAGATCCAACTTCGACAAAGAGGTCCAGCGAAGGATCCAAGTCAGATGGGCAGCGTTCGGGAAACTTTGGCACATCTTTGAGTCCAAAATACCCCAATGCCTAAAGACGAAAGTCTTTAACCAGTGCGTGTTGCCAGTGATGGCTTATGGAACTGAGCTTAACTGTGGGCCTCATAACGAAGCTCAAAGTCACACAGCGAGCTATGGAGAGGGCTATGCTCGGAGTCTCTTTGCGCGACAGAATCCGTAATGAGGATATTCGCAAAAGAACGAAAGTGGCCCATATAGCTCAAAGAGTAAGCAAGCTGAAGTAGCAATGGGCAGGCCACATCGCTCGCAGAACTGATAACCGATGGAGAAGAAAGGTTCTCGAGTGGCGACCACGAACCGGAAGACGCAGTGTTGGACGGCCTCCCACTAGATGGACAGATGACCTCATAAAGGTCGCTAGAAACCGCTGGTTGCAGGTTGTGCGGACCGTTCGTGTGGAAATCTAGGGGGGAGGCCTATGTTCAGCAGTGGACGTCTTGCGGCTGATTATGATGATGATGACATACAAAAACATCTTGTTTTAACTAAAAATGTTTTTTTTAATTTATTTAATTTCAAAATAAAGTTGGTTTTTCTTTTTTGGAGAAAACTAATTTTGCTTAAATACAATAAATAATTATGACTTACATATGACTTACAGAGAATGTAAAAAAAAAGCAGGTCTACTACGAAGTAGGATAAACGATATATCGGCCGAAGTTATGGACGTTTTATACCACGAAACACAATGGAATCCCTCACCGAGCCTAGCTCGGTCTGCCCCTCGTATTCTGGGGGGGGCAAATTGTGCGCTACATCGGGCCTCCTAAAGGCAAACACACAAACACACACACACCCTCGAACCATCACACACCCTCACACACACACACACCCTCACACACACACACACCCTCACACACACACACACCCTCACAAACACACACACAAAAAACCGAAGGCTGTCGCCCCAAAAGGTGACGCCCGACGTCCGGCTGTCGCCCCCAAAGGTGACGCCCATCGCTCGGCTGTTGCCTGGAAGGGCAACGCCAGACATCTGGCTGGTGCCCCTAAAGGTGACGCTGAGCGACAGGCTGTCGCCCTCAAGGGTGACGCTGGAAAATCATCACCTGCGGTTAAGGGGAAACCTGAAACCGCAGTGTCCACAACACCACAGGGTAGTGGAGGCCCGTCCAAAGGGAAACCGGAGGACGGGAACTCCAACGAACCCTGCCCATCAAGCCAGCCGTCTGGATCTCAGCACCTAGGTGTTGATGAATCCTGGACGCTGGTTAAACACAACAAGAGCAGGAAAAAGAAGAAGTCGTCACAAAAACAAGCTAGTGACGACAGAACAAGCTCTACTTCGGGCCGTAAGGCGAAGCCTAGCTCCAAACGTCGGAGGAAAGGACGAGCCAAACGCGCCATTCAAAACGCTTCCCTGGGCCACGCCGATGTCGCTGGCCCGTCTGACCGGCCTCAACGGGAGGGGGGGGCGGAGAAATCTGCCCAACCACCCCAGCAGGGCGTCAGGGCGGACGGGACCGGAGACGACGAGCGGAACCCTAAAGGAAGGGACCAGCGCCTAGGGCGTCTAAAGGCCGAGGCCGGAGGAGACCCTCCTCAGTCCACGTCCAAAAGACGAAGTCTGGGCCCACACCAACGAGGCAGAAGCCTGGTTACGTTGACGTGGCAAAGGAGATCTCGTAGTAGCCGTCACGACGGCAGTGACGAGACGCCTCAGCCACACAGATGCCAACTCAGTGCTGGCAAGCCTTCAGGACCAGATTGTGAAGCTTTCACCTCTGTGTCCGAAGCAACGCCATTTGGACCGGTTTTCCGCGGTAAGCCCATTGTTGCCGATGGGGTTATCAAACTATGGTGCGAAAACCTCCAAACACTGAGTTGGCTGAAGTCAGCCATTGGGAGTGTGTGCCTGCCATCAGGTGAGAAGCTCACTGTGATAAGGCAGGTGGACATCCCCAAAAGGGTAGTCTGCGGACTGGTTGTGCCGGGATCGTGGCCGAAGCCAAGCGTAATTGCTTGCTTGCTGAAGCTGCAGAACCCCTGGGCACAAGTGGACCAGTGGACCTTGCTGAGGGTAGACGCAACGGAGAAGGACACCTTTTGCGTCCTCAGCATACCGGAGGGTGTCGCCAAGGACATAATGTCAAGAGACCGGAGACTGGGCTTCAGCCTAGGCTCCGCATACGTGAAGTTCCGAGGCCCTAGGGAAAGTTCATCACTGAACTACCCAATCTAGTGGCCGAGTCCGTGACTGCTCCCGGCCCCCGATAGGGGACTGGAGAGGACATGGACACTACTCCGGCGCCACCAGCCTCCTCCGACGTCGCTCCTAGGAGTGACGACGGGCAGGTAGTGGTGCCTCCTCCGTCAGTGCCTGTGCCCACTGAGCCCGAGTCGAAGGAGAAATCCGACGATGAGGACGACGAGGGCTGGGCCGGGAGGATGAGTAGGCTGGAGCTTGACGTGGAGGGCACTCTGTCCGATGGCGACGGCACCCCTTCAGCCAGGACCCTTAAAGTCCTACAAATCAACCTCCAACACAGTCGCACAGCAACGGCTCAACTACGCAAATGGTTGGAGGTTAACACCGGCCATCGCCCTGATCCAAGAGCCGTGGATCAGGGGGAAGATATGCGGCCTCAACAACACCGGAGGTAAGATGCTTGCTTATAGTGGACCACAAGTACCAAGAGCCTGCATCTTAATTCCCAATAACATTCCTGTGTATACGTTAACTGAGTTCTGTTCCAGGGATCTGATAACCGTCAGCATCCTGCAGGCTCAGGGTTCGAGCCTTCCGAACCTGGTGTTGGCCTCTGCCTATATGGCAGATGATGAGATGATGCCACCACCAGATGTCTCAAGGCTGGTCGAGCACTGCGAGCGCCAAGCCCAGGAGCTGATCATCGCAGCAGACTCCAACGCGCATCATCCAGCGTGGGGTATGAAGGCAAGTAACAAGAGGGTGACGACTTCATCACCTACCTCTTTTCCACCAAGCTAGCTATTATTAATAGAGGCTCTAAACCAACATTCGTCACTAGACGTAGTAGAACGATCATCGACGTGACACTTGCAACGGAGGGAGCGGCGGAACTTATCCAGGACTGGCACGTGTCGGACGAGGCATCTTGCTCCGACCACAGATGGATCCGCTTCAACCTACAGGCATGTACGATGATTCCTGAGCCAACCAGGAACCCGAGGAAGACAAACAGGGCCACTTTTGCCAAAACAGTGCAAGGTAAGCTAAGTGGCACTCAGTTGTCGGCTCGGCTCCAGACTAGGCCAGGCAACCAACAAGACATCGAAACACAGGTAAACCTATTCACTGACTTAGTTATAGGAAGTTACCATACATCGTGTCCTCTAACCTCAACCACCAGGAACAGTAACAGAGACAGTTCATGGTGGGGTCCCAAGCTCGAAAGAATCAGGAAAAGGTTAGGCGACTCCTAAACAGGGCCATGAATACCAGTGAAGACCAGGACTGGGATAACTACAAAGAGGTCAAAGCACAATACAAGAAACGACTACGCTACAGAAGTTCGTCATCCTGGCGCGGATTCTGTAGCAACATCAAATCCTGCAATGAGGCAGCACGGGTAAGAAAGATCCTATCCGCAGGGGCACAACAAAACATCGGGTCCCTATGCAGGAACGACGGCACATATACTGTCTCTCTAGAAGAGACGTACGAGGTACTACTCCAAACACACTTCCCAGACTGTCAGCTCAGCCAGAGCATAAACTGGGAGGCGGACAGCTACTCACCATCAGAAAATGACTGGCAGACCGCCCAGAAAGTAGTAACGTATGAAAAACTCTCTGGGCTATCAACAGCTTCCAACCATTTAAGGCGGCTGGACCGGACGGCATTTTCCCCGCTATGCTGCAGTGGGGGGGCGCCGAGCTCGCGGAATCTGTAACAACAATCCTGCGAGCGTGTCTGGCCTTTCAATACATCCCCCTTAAGTGGCGGGAAGCTAATGTCATCTTCATTCCCAAACCAGGTAAGAGTGACTACACCAACGCTAGGTCCTATAGACCTATCAGCCTCACCTCCTTCATGCTGAAGACGCTGGAAAGGCTATGTGATAGGCACATTAGAGACACAACGCTCCTATTGACTCCACTGCACAGGAATCAACACGCCTACAGTGCGGGTAAATCAACTGAATCAGCACTTCATGCTATCGTAAGTGAAATTGAGGCAGCCATCCAATCCAAATCTGTATGTCTGGGCGCCTTCATAGACATTGAGGGAGCCTTCGACAAGACAAAGTTCTCTAGCATCAAATCAGCTCTGAACAAACATGGAGTGGACGCCTTACTATCAGGTTGGATAGTAAAAATGTTGAGACATCGCATCGTAAGACCACCAGGTAATGTAACCAAAATAGCATTAGTCGCGAAAGGATGCCCCCAAGGGGGAGTCCTCTCACCCTTGCTATGGAATATGGTGGTTAACTGTTTAATCGAGGTATTGAACGCGCAGCGCTTCTACACGATAGGCTACGCCGACGATATAGCAATAATGATAACCAGTATCCACGCCAGCACCGCTTGTGACCTGATGCACGCGGCTCTAAGACTAGTAGAGAGATGGTGTACGGACTACGATTTAACAGTGAACCCGTCAAAAACGGAACTGGTCATGTTCACACTCAAACGCTCTCTGGGCTTGTACACACTACCAGGTCTGTATGGCGTGACGCTACAGCTGTCTGACGAGGTAAAGTATCTAGGGATGATCCTCGACAGCAAACTGAACTGGAACAAGCACTTAGAGAACAAGATCAACAAGGCCTGTATCACCTTTATCAATGTCGTAGAATGATAGGTAAGACATGGGGACTTAACCCAAAGGTCACCCTATGGCTCTATACCACAGTGATCAGGCCAATAATCACCTACGGGGCTCTGGTCTGGTGGACCAGGACGACACTGGCTACATCCATCGCGAAACTGCAACAATTCCAGAGGTTGGCATGTCTGGCGACAACCAGCGGTATGTGCACGACACCAACGGCAGCCCTGGAGATAATGCTGGATCTGCCTCCTCTCCATTCACACGTGCAACAGGAGGCGACGATGTCTGCAATAAGACTGCAGACTCTTGGCCTCTGGCATGACACAGGTATTCCTCACACGCGGGTCCTTCAAGACAATCTGAAGCATCAACCCATGCTGCTGGCGATAAGTGATAGAATACCCAAACAGTATGTATTTGACAAGAATACAAAATTCAACTCGTGGAGCCTCCTCCGGGGATCATAGCTCCACCGAGTTGATGGTCTTCACCGATGGTTCGAAAACCAACGAGGGCGTTGGATCCGGCACCTTCTCAGAAGACTTGAATATCAGGTACCACACATCTCTTGGAGCCCACAACTCCGTCTTTCAGGCAGAATGCGTGGGCATCACGAGGGCTGCCACCATAATCACCGACAGGAGGGTGCAGGGTTATAACATCCGCATACTCTCCGACAGCGCGGCGATCCTACATGCCCTAAAGAGCAACACCATCACTTCGGGACTTGTCCTTGAATGCCACAAGTCTCTGACGGAGGTTTGTGAACACAATCAAATCGTTCTCCAATGGATTAAAGGCCATAGCGGATCGAGAGGTAACGACGCGGCGGACGAACTGGCGAGGAGGGCATCAGCGGAACAGGTCCAGGGACCTGAACCGATTGTCCCGCTCCCACTGTCGCAGGTTCGGAAATGGCTGCGAGAGAGGTCAGTGAAAGAACATAACGACAACTGGACCAAGAGGTCGGACTGTAGTCAGTCTAGAGCGGCACTGGGGGGCCGTAACCCACGGTACACCCGGCAGCTGCTAAGCCTGAATCGTCAACAGTTGCGACTGGTCACGGGCGCACTGACAGGTCACGGTTTGTACAATAAACACCTATTCACACTAGGTATTACCGACAGTCCTCTTTGCAGAGCTTGCCTTGAGGCTGAAGAAACGGCCGCTCATGTGCTCATGGAGTGCACAGGAGTGGCGGCGCATCGAGCGAAGTTCCTGGGCACACCGGGGACGCTCCGTGAAGCATGCGGCAACGTTAAGAAGCTGCTGGGCTTTCTGTTGGAGTTGGGTTGGCGGGAGTGAAGCCCACTTCCCCACACGCAAAACAGGCGCACCGAGACGTCGAGTTGCGGAAACAGACCGCCCACAAAGCCGGAGCGGAGCGCTACTACTACTACTACTACTACTACCACGAAACACAATCGGTCGATTGATGACACAAAAACTGTCAAATCAGCTTCGGTCGGGATGAACGAAACGCCCGATCAGATCAACTGACTGATTGTGTTTTGTGGTATAAAACGTCCTTAACTTCGGCCGATATATCGTTTATCGGACTTTGTAGTAAACCTGCTGGTCTTTGGAATGTGTGTGTAACTAATTTGTGGCATTATCCTTATTAATATTATTAATACGAAATGTATTTATTTATGAGTAGGTATGTACAGATGTCTGTTAATCTTTCATGCAAAAACTAAGTTAGTGCTGATTTGGTCGGGTTTCAAGTAACTCTAACATATTGAAAATCCAACGAGCACAAAACAGCATCGCCACATCCTTCGCAGAACTGACAACCGATGGGGAGAAAAGGTTCTCGAGTGGCGACCACGAACCGGAAGACACAGTGTTAGACGGCCTCCCACTAGATGGACAGAAGACCTCACAAAGGTTTTTGGAAAACGCTGGTTGCAGGTAGCGCAGGACCGTTCATTGTGGAAATCTCGAGGGGAGGGATGAAATAACACATAGGCTATTATTTTATCCCAAAATAAGCACAAAAGTTATATTTTATCCCTATAAAAGCAATTTATTTCTCAAATATTTATATATAAAACATTTAAAATACTGAATGGATTTTATAATCTCCCTCACATTAGGAACCTGTACAGATTACAGGAGCATAAGTGAGACAGTCGGCGTCATAAGTCCCAGTTATCCCACGCCCCGTCACTAACAAACACTGCACATCACATCCTTAGCAACAGAGTGGTTTACAACTGGAACAGGTTGCCTGAGGATGTTATTTCGGCAAAGTCGTTAAACTCTTTTAAGAACAAACTTGACAAATGGATAGGTGAAAGACAAAATCATTTTAACAGACAATTACCCATAATTTGTTATTTCAACACTGAGATATAGGCATATCAGCTAAAGCTGCTCGCCTATTATTCAATAAATAAATAAATATAATAGTTTCTTTCTAATTTATAACAGACCAGTTTACTTTACAGCAGTAACTATATAATTTAACTATGTTCAACATTTTAAGTGATCTGTTCAGATATGATTGACCAACGCACATCCAAACATTTGCATTTATAATATGTATATGTTAGTAGAATGTAGAATTAGGATATATACCTACTATAATGAAAGTGTATTAAACTTTTATTGCTGTTCAAGTTTTTGCAACAATGTACTGTACCTATCAACTATGTACTGGTATAGCTTTTTTAAGATTCAACTTCAACTCTTGATTAATGGCTATTATTATGGTTTAACCTCACAACTCTGCCAATGTCACGTAGAAAGATAAACTGTCGAACAAGGAGATTAAGGGTACTGAAATTTGTAATGGACAGTGAATTTAGTGTTTTCCTCTTTTTCTAAAACACAAATTGTTATTTTTAACTACAGACGATCACAGGACAGTACACAAATATTATATACACTTAAAAACATCGATATATTTAAAGAAACGAAGATGAGGTATGCTATAATCTAAAGACAACATAACGTGGCGAAAATTTGTTTGAAAAATTTGAAAATTGAATTGTCAGCGAACGTACACAATTGTCAGCAAACATACACAACTCCTTGTTGCGACTGAGACTAAATCAGGAGACGTCACCTGATTTTGCATCGCCATAGTAGAAGCTAGTTTGCCGCTTCTGCCGTTTTTAAGAGTTCGAAGCTTAAAAACATATAAGTATAAATATTTTTAAAATTTTATCTTAGGTTTTGGGGTGTCCAAGAGGAAAAAGATGGGTGGTAATACCAATAGATAATGATGAACAGGGAGAGGCACACTCTCCAAAATGTATTTCATATCAGAACACAAAAAATTTATCAAAAAGGTTTTGGAACTTACCTATTGTCAGAAATGTCACTTTGGTCACCACTTTCCAGCTTTTTTAATTTGGAAAGTGATGTTTATCCTTTTGTATATCTCTTCTGTTATATTTCTGCATTTTTCGTACTTCGGATCTAACTGCTGATCAGCCAGGGTTGTCCAAGACGTCTGGTTATTCTGCACAGCCGACATTATGGCAAAAATGTCTTCTAATAAGACTCTTATTGGAAATTTAACCAGTTTTTCCTGTAGTTTACCGCCGAGCGTGGAGTATAAGCACGATAATTGAGCAATAGAGTCATAATGACGCGCAATAGGCGTACAAATCTGGTACAGTTGGAGTTTAACAATTTCGTTGCTTTTGCTAGATTGAAAGCACTTTATCGACTAATCTTTGTTGAAACTTATCGGGACTGTGTATCTGAACACTTATTTATCGATTTCACGGCTCCTTCGTGCTCGTACACTCAGAAAATCACAATTTTCACAACAAAGGAACGTACATCAACATTTTTATGGCACTAGCGTCAGAGCGTCGCGATTGCAAGTCTAAATTACATAACGCAAGCTAAGGACTAGACTAAGTTGTGTTTCAAGCACATCTAGACACTATAATAACAATAATTAAACAAATAACAATAAAAATAAATAAAAACTACAATTGCCTTTGCGGCTTTGATTTTTTGACGTTTTAATTTAGTGTTGCAACTCGTTTGATTAATTGCTCATAAATAAATTCATAATTTTATCACAGACAAAAGATTTTTTCTGTTTTTCCTGAAATGGTAGAAAATTAACTGTGGTTGGTAGAAAATTTTCGATTGTGTTTTTTTTGTTTTTCCGGAATAACTCGTCATCGTACGCGTAGTTATTATAATTTTTGTGTAATGAATTTTTATATATATGACGGAGGCAAATAAATGTTTGTAACAAAAAAACATAAAACAACAATAAATAATATTTTCAATAGCACCGCACCTTAAATGCATCAGTGTTTACATACTTTGCGTATTTCATTTACACTTTTTCGTCTATGGTCAGGTCACCTTTTCGTTCATCACTCATTCGCAAACCAAAAAAAAGTCAAATGTCCCGCCTCCCGCCAAAAGATGAACAATTGAACAAAAATGTCGAAAACCAAACGATTGTGTTGTGATCATTTTAATTTTTAGTATTTTTTCCATATTTTCTATCAAATATTTACAATAATGTTACCAAAATCGTGTATTTATTAATAGAAACTAGTTTTCCTTGCTTAAGATGAGAATAACTGTTTGGAAGTATACATAAACATGGCTCGTAAAGTTACCAAGAAGAGCCAACAATATTTGGCCAGACTTGTTACCGGAGAAAGAGCTCCTTGTGCATTCTGTTTGCGTGATATAGACGATGAAGTCACTTATGGAAAGCTGTATGCTATTGGGGATATACAGTGTCATTACTTTTGCTGCGTAAGTAAACATGAATACGCTTCATGTGGTCTTATCAAGTTGTTTGATCTTAGTGTAGTAAAATCTTTGATTATAGTGTATAATCAAAGAGTAAAGTATACCTTACCTACTAAGTCCACAAATTGGTTGATCCCAGGCCTGAATCTTAGAAACTTTTAGCCTCACAACGCTGACATCGCTCAACATACAAAACATATAATCAATATGTAACCTGTGGATTGCTTGTTATTCTGTTTGGTTGTTTATCTCAAATATTGACTGCGGTTAATGTTAGATCAAGTCCCCAATATTTCGAAGCAGTTTCATGATATTCACAGGTAAACTGATTTAGTAGAACTTGTGACCAAAATCACACAACTTTGTAAGTTATGATTTTAGTAAGAATCTCTAGGTCTTCGTCCCATTTAGTTAGCATACAAGTCCTTTTGAAACTAAATTATTAAGTGTTGCAATATTCTACAAGAGTTACTAAATAATAAACACAATGTGGCTGAGATGGGAGATTTGAGACAGGAGGCTTTTTAAAATAAAAAGTTTTGTTTCCTACTTATTATGAATCCAAATGTTTGTGAATATGGATGAAGTTTTCACACAAATGTGAATGATTAAAAGATTTATAATAGTCTGGTTGTGACTTCATGTACCCCTTTCAGTAGCTAAACACTAAAAAGATGCTTGCTATGTACAAATAGCACATCTAATTATTGGGGTGTATTATGCACTTCCTGCCTGCCCGCCAACCCAAACCAGGCAAGCTCTTTAAAATAGCTGACCACGGCCATGGATCGACGGCATACCAGTTTCACTCCCAATTTGTCAGGTGTTGTCTTTCTGCATACAATAACCCATATAAATATGCTGCATCTGTACCATCGACCACAAACAGGACACATGGCATAGTTTCAGTTGTGCTGCATACAGAATCCAAATAGAATAGAAAACGAAGATAATGAGTATGGAATAACACTTGGCCTAGTTTTTATCTAAACTTACTGCTTGTTTAGTCAGAAGAACGGCTGATCCATAGACCCTGGTTCGTTCCTGGTTCCACTCTCTCCTTGTGAGAAATGACTCGGGAGTCCCAGCAGTGGTATCAATTAGTGGCTTGCTTATGACAGACAGAAGCTCTTTATCATTCTTCTTCTTCTTGGTCGTATCCTCATTACTGAGGGTCGTGACCACCATCGACGTCCTTTACCACCTTCCTCCAGGCACTCCTGTCTTGAGCCATCTGTAAACAAGTTTGGATGTTTGTCCTTGCTGAGGCCTTGATGGTGTCTATCCACCGGGATGGTGCTTTGCCTCTATTTCTCTTCCCTTCGACGCGACCAACCATTATTAACTCTTTATCATGCGCACCAATAAATTACAAACACTTAAACAAAAACTTAATATGTAGTGCCATGAATGGCGGCTTTATTGCTAAAAGTGATCTCTTCCAAGCATTAACAGCAGGAAAAACAAGTCAAAAAGAGTACAGTGAGAAACAAAATAATGTGACGTCACTTAATATCTTTAAATTTTAACCTGTGAAAACAGTGGGATTAGTAACTACACAGGTGTTAAATATTATTTTTAACCCTCGACCAAAAAAAGGGGTGTTATAAGTTTGACGTCCATGTCAGTCTGTCTGTCTGTCTCTGTGTGTGTGTGTCTGTCTGTGGCACCGTAGAGCTCAAACGGATGGGTCGATTTCAATGCGGTTTTTTTATTTGATAGTTAATATCCATGCAGGTGTTCTTAGCTATGTTTGGTTAATATCGATTCAAAATGGCCGCCTCCACAAAATGGCAGACAAAATATTTCTTCACAACCTACCTCAATATGGGTATCAAATGAAAGGGCTTGACTAGTAGAGTACTATACGCTATAATAAATTTCAAATCCAAGATGGCCGCCACCACAAAATGGCGAATTATACAATGTTTTTCACTACTACCTCAATATGGGTATCAAACGAAAGGGCTAGATTAGTAGAATACTTTGCACTATGACAAATTTCAAATCCAAGATGGCCGCTACCACAAAATGGCGAATTACATTTCTTTTTTCACAATTCCCTTAATATGGGTATCAAATGAAAGGGCTTGACTAGTAGAATGTTATACAGATAACAAATCTAAGGCAGTCGGGGGTTAATCAAAATTTTTAATTTTGTTCTTGTATTATTTCAGTTGCTCTCATGCTGTCTAATACAGAAAGGGAGCGATGAAGAAGGTCTATTAGGGTTTATGTATACAGACATACGAGCGGAGGTGGAGAGATGTAAAAAACATGTAAGTGTAAAAAAGGTGAAGGTACTCAATTCAGTTGCACGTTTTATTTTTGTATGTTTGTTACGTGATAGCTCTGCAAATCGGAAATCGATTTTGATTAATTTTATTGTAATCGAAATAAGTCCTTATTGCAGTTGCAGTCCTTGAATGGGCAACTTTACAGAACCTAGTAACACTCACAGATTTTTGAGTTTTTACTTTGGGCATTAGTACTAGGTATCATTGTTTTTCATTACTCAATTACTTACTTTGTTTCCATTATCATTGGATTGTTATAAGTGCCTAATCAGTTTTGTATAATTATGTAATGTAGATAATAATAGAGTAATATTGGTAGTCCTTGAATAGGCAGCTTAGAGTGATGAATTATAATATAAAGTTTTTACCAAATTGTCATAGACAACCTAATATTTGCATGCCGTAAGGTTGATTATGGAGTTCTCAATGTAAACATTTAAGATCTTATTGTAATTACCCATTTTCGCAAATAAAGAAATTTATTTAAGTTATGAGATGTCAACAAAACAGTAGCGCTCTTTTATCTGCACGATGTCATCAGAGTTTGAAAAAAAAATGAAATTTAGTAGTGTCTTAAGTTCGATTCTAAAACCCTCTACACACACACGTGCCCTAAAATCAGAGGAAATTATGTAAAACTAGTGGGAAGGACCCTACATCGCACCATAAATAACCAATCATATGGTGCGATGTAGGCTCCTCCCCACTACTTTTACGTCATTTCCTCTGATTTTAGGACTCGTGTGTGCAGCGTTTAAATTGAAGTCGGCTTTTGTTTTTACCGAGATAACTGTATTTGTATTTTAAATAAAAAAAATACCTCTATGACGCACCGTTATGTTTTACAAAGCTCCCATATTGTGTTATGTAATACTTGAATACACATAAATATGTTTCAGAAATGTTCATACTGCGGTCTCTACGGTGCGAACCTCGGCTGTTGCGTGGGAGCGTGTCGGAAACAGTTCCACGTCCCGTGCGGTCGAGACAAGAATGCTGTCTCACTCTACTACGGATCTTACAAGTAAGACGTCCATTAATCACGTGATGTTTACAATCCGAGTGATGTTTTTGAGCATCTTTTTAAACAGAAATGATGTTTTTGAGCACTCTTTTTTTTACCTAAATGAGGTTTTTGAGCACCTTTTTTTACCTAAATGAGGTTTTTGAGCACCTTTCTTTTTACCTAAATGAAGTTTTTGAGCACATTTTTAAACCTAAATGCGGTTTTTGAGCACCTTTTTAAACCTAAATGCAGTTTTTGAGCACCATTTTAAACCTAAAAGATGTTTTTAGTGTACGTCATTAAAAAATCACTCTTATAAATTTTCCTAATTGCACCACAAGAAGTACAAATTACAACAAAAATAAGATAATGTTAGATCAGAAATTTTCAATTTTTTTTTGTTTCTTTCAGATCATACTGCCAACAGCATGCTCCAAAGCAGAAGATACCCGATCACATCATGGCCAAAGCGCGGCTACGAATGCGAAGTGAGCGGGGGAAGGGGAAACCGGCCAGCGTAGCGGCGCTGGAGACAAACCGAGGTGATAGGACAGTCTATTAAATCATACAGTCGTTCGACGAAGCCGTCTAGAAGGGGCAATCGTGCGGGGTGAGACGCGGGAAACGCGCTCCCGCATTGCCTACATTACAATGTTAGTATTGCGGGAGCGCGGCTCAGGGCTGACGTCTTCCGTATGTTTTAATTTTAATATTAATAATTTATTTTGGTAATAACCATTTTTGTTTGCGGCAACCCTACCCGTGGCTAGACATTATCGGCGTTTCTCCCGAGATCAAAGGCGATGAACTACCTACTGGTAGTATTTCTTTATACTGTAGTAATAGACAATAGGACTAATTTAATAATAATCTATTTTCTTCAGAAAATTTAAAATGAATGAAATTTTGTAGTGGTAGGACTCTTGGCAGAGTCCGCCTGGGGAAGTACCACACCTTTGCCAGTTATTCTACCGCCAAGCACCAATGTGCAAACATTACTGTGTTCCGGTTTGAAGGACAATGTTTCCAGAGAAATTACAGGGCTTAGAGATATAAGATCTTAGATCTCTGGGTGACGAGCGCAGTGCAGTGCTAGGTAATGATTCGGACTCTTCATTTTCGAATAGCTGCGTGTCACTGTGCTGTTATGTGTCAAGCATGTTGCTTACCATCAGGCACATGTCCTGATCGTCTCGTCACTCTTTATTTAAAAAAAAAAACGAATACTGACCGCAATTTTAAATTAAATTCAGTCATTTAATAATATTAATTATATATTTTAATTTCATAAGAATATATCATTATATTGCCCAAATCTATGAAATAAATTTTAGTTTTTTGTTCATATTTCCAAAACCGCTACATCGATTTCGATAAAATATATACTCATACTTATTTGCTCATACTTATTTACTCATACTTATTTATACTCATACTTATTTACTCATACTTACTTATTTATATACTCATTTACTCTTTACTCATACTTATACTCATACTTATACTTTTTATACTCATACTTATTTATACTTATACTTATTTATACTCATACTTATTTACTCATACTTATTTACTCATACTTATTTACTCATACTTATTTACTCATACTTATTTATACTCATACTTATTTACTCATACTTATTTATACTCATACTTATTTATACTCATACTTATTTACTCATACTTATTTATACTCATACTTATTTACTCATACTTATTTATACTCATACTTATTTACTCATACTTATTTATACTCATACTTAATACTCATACTTTCTGTACATGTCATACTTATGAAATATATTAATTACATCAGTACAATCAGTTAAATGGTATGGTTATCGAATCTTATATATAAGATTCCAGTCAAAATAATAGTGATAAGACAAAAAATAGTCTCAATTGAATATAATGTCAAATAGTAATAGTTAGGTATCCAAAATTAATAATCTAAATTGTATGTCATGACAAAATAATAATTCAAATAAAAATACAATGTAACTTAAAGCGTCCACACACGAGTCCTAAAATCAGAGGACTTTACGTAAAAGTAGTGGGGCGGAGCCTACATCGTACCATAAATCACCAATAATATAGTGGTAGGATATAACATTCTAACAATAGTTAAAACATACCATAGCTTAGCTATGTGACTTGTTTCCGTGTCATAAATTCTTTATCAATATCATAGAACGCTTGGCTGATAAGCCAGCATATATGACACCACTTCTACGCTATGCTAGTCGTAGCTATGATCTACGAAACACAAGAACAAAATTTAAATTTTTTATTAACCCCCCTCAGATTTGTTACCTGTACAAAATTCTACTAGACGAGCCCTTTCATTTGATACCCAAATTAAGGGAGATGTGAAAAAAGAAATGTATTTCGCCATTCTGTGGTAGCGGCCATCTTGGAAATTAAATTTAGCATAGTGCAAAGTATTCTACTAGTCAAGCCCTTTCGTTTGATACCCCCATATTGAGGTAGTAGTAAAAAAAATATAATACGCCATTTTGTGGTGGCGGCCATCTTGAATTTGTTTTTTTTTTTACAGTGTAAGTATAGTATTCTACTAGTCAAGCCCTTTCATTTGATAACCATATTCAGATAGGTAGGTTGTGAAGGAATATTTTGTCCGCCATATCGTGGAAGCGGCCATCTTGAATCGATATTAACCAAACATAGCCAAGAACATCTGCACGGATATTAACCTTCAAATAAAAAAAACCGCGTCGAAATCTGCCCATCCGTTTGAGCTCTACAATGCCACAGACAGACAGACATCGACGTCAAACTTATAACACCACATTTTTCGGGGGGTTAAAAAAGAATCATCCATATTGATCCAAAAAAGTATACCCGAATTGAGAAACTCCTTCTTTTTTGAAGTCTGTTAAAAACACGCAAAACGGCTCCTAGCAAAAGACGGAACGCCTAACATATTTACATTCCTCCCAAGATCAAAGGCATCTAAGGCCATTTTAAGAAAGATACCCGAACCCTCTTTTAAATAAAAATGTACCTATGACCTATGTACCCATTTGAACCACGAATAACGAAATTTTTACCCTCGAATGTAAGTAGAAAACGGATGGTAATTTTTATTCCGCGAATAAGAAGGTTTCACTGCTGTTATATCATCTAACCCAGCTTGATGTACACCAGATATATCCATTGACATATATATCCTCGAACCGTGGTTGTAAGCATTGTTGTTTTGTACTATACAGAAAACGAGGGTGCAGAGGAGTCTGTCTGTGTGATCTGCTACGAGCCCGTGGATGGATTCCCTACTGTCAATACATTCTGGCCCCCATGCTGTGCGAAGGATGCTTGGTTCCACCGGTCATGCTTGCAGGTACAGTAATAGTAATTGATTTGTCACCTACTAGAATTGGAACAGGTTGCCTGAGGATGTTATTTCGGCAAAGTCATTAAACTCTTTTAAGAACAAACTGGACAGATTTATAGTAAAAGACAAAATCATTTTAACAGACAATTACTTATCATTTGTTATTTCAACACTGAGATATACGCATATCAGCTAAAGCTGTTCGCCTATTATTCAATAAATCTATACAAATATTCAACAGTCGGCGTCATAAGTCCCAGTTGTCCCACGCGCCATCACTGACGAACACTGCACATCACATCCTCAGCAACAGAGTGGTTTACAGCTGGAACAGGTTGCCTGAGGATGTTATTTTGGCAATGTCGTTAAACTCTTTTAAGAACAAACTTGACAAATGGATAGTAAAAGACAAAATCATTTTAACAGACAATTACCTATAATTTGTTATTTCAACACTGAGATATACGCATATCAGCTAAAGCTGTTCACCTATTATTCAATAAGTCTATACTAATATTATAAAGCTGAAGAGTTTGTTTGAAAGCTAGGATCTCGGGAAGTACTGATCTGAATTGAATGATTCTTTTTCTATTGGATAGTCCTTTTATCGAGGAAGGCTATAGAACATAAAGCTACTATCAATAGAAGCGGAGCATGAATCAAGAATGTAACAAAAACGGGAAAAATATTCCTTTTTGAGAGTTTTCGTACTGTGCTTTGACATGAGAGCATGTGTCTAAGATGGCGTCGATGAATCACTAAGTAGAGAGAACTCTCATTGAATATAAACCTTTGCTAATCAATAGTCAAATTTGTTTCTAAATCTGAGTTGGTACGACCAATTTCCGACAGGTGGCGTAGCAGGTAGCTGAAGAGGTTTTTTGTTTGAAAGCGATATTCTCAGGAATGACTGAACCGATTTCAGTCATTCTTTCACGTTGATATGTACGGGATCCCGCTGAGTGCTATATATATACCACGGGCGAAGCCGGGGCGGACATCTAGTAAATAAAATGGTTATGGTCTAGTAATAAGGTCAACTTGTTTGCTGGCAGCAAACAAGTTGACCCAATGAAGTTAGCTACGCATGGCTGCGCAGAAACGTTTTTAAGGTATCCTTGGTGGAAGTGCACATGCGCGAACTTTCCCCTTCCACGTCGCTTTTGGGTCAACTTGTTTGCCGACCACACCTTTATATAAGCAATCCTTCAACATTAATATACAGTACAATTCAGATATAACGACCTTCAAGAGACCGACGATACTGTCATAATAACCGGACAACGCACAAAACGGTTGAATAATTTTTTAAGTACATTGTGTACCTATTTACGAATGCATATGTATCTTTTTTTTTTAATAAGAAGTGATGAGACGAGTTGTTCATGTGCCTGATGGTAAGCAACATGCCACATAACAGCACAGTGACACGCACCTATTGGAACATGAAGACTCCAAATCATTACCAGTGCTAGGTAACTAAAGGTAAAAGGCACTGCGCACATCACCCAGAAATCTAAGAGGTTATATCTCTAAGCCATGGAATTTCTCTGGAAACTTTGCCCTTTAAACCGGAACACAATAATGTTTGCACATATTCAGGTTCAAGAACATGTTCTTAAATCTATGCAGATCGATTACCATTAATCTTGTATAAGCATGAAATGAGACGATCTTCTTATCATTCCATGGATTCACCGTGCGGGTGCCGGGTCCATCGTGTGGCAGAGAGAGAAAACCCGAGTAGATCCCGAGACTTGTGACTCGGGCGTAGGTTTAAAGTCCCCTTTCTGACGTACATCAACACTCACCTTCACTACTCGTGTTTCTCTCCCTGCCCAGCCAAATCTGATATGAGCCTACTAGTGCAGCTTTAGATACTCGTTCTAGTATAGAACTTACTGCACTTCTGGATAAGCCAAGGTCTTTCAGTAGGTTATAGAGAGACTTTGCTGGTATACCTCTCGCTCCCACTTCTACAGCGTATAAACTAACTAAGTACATAGACGTTTTTTGTTAATTCGTTTAGGAGGTCGTAATACTTATTTTGTTTCATCGCGTGTCTTTAGGTATACTAGTTTCCCACGGTAGGTAAGTTCTACAAGGACTATGCGTTTCGTAGCTCTAGAAAAAAGGAAAATGTCCGGTCTGGATGACGAAACACCCACATCCTCTGGGATTTTGTAGTGCTTTTCATACGTGTCCATTAAAATAGTCCAATCAAGTGCTGTACCCAGGATTGAGTAAGGCTTGTTCCTGGAGTTTGAAGTTGAGCCTTCTTTTACAAAGTTAAGATACTTGTTCGAGATTCAACGTAACTAAATGTTTCAGAGGATGGCCCTGAGTGCCGGTATCCACTATCTCAAGTGCCCGCTGTGCAATGACAAAGAGATCTTCCACGACGCTGTGGTGGAACAAGGGTACTACGTTCCTGACAGGTTAGTAATACCACACTCAATGACGTATAAAAAATTCGGAGGAAGTCGCGCTAAAACAAAAACTGTGTCTATCGAGTCGGCCATTCGGTCGGTCCATTTTTGTGGTAGATACTTTTTTGGCGCGACGGACGCACGCAATGTGTTGATTGATGGATGAAACGTGCTTCATACCAAAGATGGCGACAGCGGTTTGTTTGTCAGTGCCATCAGAATTTAACGAAATTCTCCATAATCTAGTGGACTGCCCTAGTGGCTTAGTTGGTAGTAGCTCTGCCTGCGAAGCCGAGGGTCGTGGGTTCGATCCCCACCCAGTGCAAATATTTGTGTGACGAATTCAAATGTTTGCACTGTGTCTGAGTGTTTCTATGTATAATAAGTATGTATTTAAAACTATATAAGTATTATATCAGCTATCTGGCTGCCATCACACAAGCTTTGCTTAGTTTGGGGTCAGATGGTGTTGTGTGTGAATCGTCCACCAATATTTATTTATTTATTTATAATCCGTATTTTGTGGACATATGTTGTCGACTCAAAATCAATATTTTTTTATGCTTTGTTATTCATATAAGGGTTCGATCCAGTCTACCGTACGTACCCCTTGACGAAATTATTCATGTTTTGTGTGTATCGTTTCTACAGAGATGCGGCGTGGGAATTGGAACAGAACGCGTTCGCGGAAATATACGAGCGGGTGGCGAAGTGCGCGGCCGATCCCTGCCTGTGTCCCCTCGGCCGCTCGCACGACGACAGCGGGTGAGTGAGAGAATGAGAGAAGAGAGAGAAAGAATGAGAAAAACTGCGAAATATCCTCGGGGGCCGTCCATTAGCAGAAACACCACTAAACGTTCCCACTTATGGGACTCGGGGCCTTCTCTCGCAAGGAGAGACTCAAGGCCATAATCCACCACGCTGCCTCAGGGCGGGTTGGTGAATGACACATGAAAACGAATAATTCTAGGTACATGTCGGTTTCCTCACGAAGTTTTCGTTCAACGTTTTAAGTTAGTGGCATTACGCCCGCCCAAAGCGGCATTATGGCATTATGAACGATACCCATAGATATCGTAAGCAAAAAAAAATTTAATCTATAGTTAAACCTGTAGTTTAAAAACCCCCCAACGCAAATGCTTACAGGTCCCTTACCTAGAAGAAACCGTTTCACTCTCGATTTGAAGACACCAAGATTGTAACCATCGGGAAAAAACCCACTCAGGTAACGCATTCCACAGCCTAGACGTTCTTTGAAAAATGTTCTCATCACAAAAGTAGGATCAAACCTCTTCGTTCGAGTCCGGAAAGTCAACTATGAAACGATGCCGCTTTTAATTTATTGTGACCGTATTGTTTCAGACAATGGGATATAAAACTATGTCTGTTATGCGGCAGCACTGGCGCACATGCGCGATGCATCGACCAATCACAGCTCAAGAAACCGGAACCGATTAACCAATCAGAGACCGTCTCACTCCCTCTCAACCAACTACAGATAAACGAAAGCAATCCAATTGAAATAGACGAATCGAGAAAAGACAATTCGTCTTTAGATCAGTCAAATCTGACTTCCTATAAATCAACAACTTCTCCCAATATAATGCCTACATCTCCCGATAAAACGAGTTCATCTCCCGATAAATATATTACATCTCCCGATAAAACCAGTTCGTCTCCCGAAAAGTGGCAAATTCGTTTTGTATGTCTTTCGTGTCTCCCGGCTGCTCCTGAAGATTTGGACGCGCTCGCTTCGTCTGTGGAAGCATGTGAGTATAATATTAAGTTAACTCATTTTTATAGTATCGAGTGACGAGACGAGCAGGACATGTGCCTGATGGTAAGCAACATGCCTGCCACATAACAGCACAGTGGCACGCAGTTATTGGAACATGAAGAGTCCAAATGATAACCTAGCACTGCACTGCGCTCATCACCCACAGATTTAAGATGTTATATCTCTAAACCCTGTAATTTCTCTGGAAACATTGCCGTTCAAACCGGAACACAGTAATGTGAATACTGCTCTCGCAGGGAGAGAGTCACGGTACCACGCTGGCCCAGTGCGGGTTGGCGAATGACATAAATGACCTCGAAAGATTCTAGGAACATTTCGGTTTCCTCACAATGTTTTTCTTCGCCGTTTTTAAGTTAACGGCATGACTTCGAAAAGACAGTGGTGCGCGTGAGATTTGAACCCGGGGGCTTCGGATCGGCAGGCGCTGTTCTCCCGACTTGACCAGCCGTAACTTCGAAGCAGTTACGTCTATACTAGTACTAGTGGCAAATTCCGGCTTCGCTCGGATAATAACCTAGATACCAACTGCAGCGCCATCTGTCGGGCTGATTTGTGAATCTAAATCATCCAGGGCCCTACCCAAACGTCATCTTTATCAGCCGCAAGACGTCCACTGCTGAACATATGCCTCCTCCCTAGATTTCCACAACGAACGGTCCTGCGCAACCTGCAACCAGCGGTTTCCAGCGACCTTTGTGAAGTCATCTGTCTATCTAGTGGGAGGCCGTCCAACACTGCGTCTTCCGGTTCGTGGTCGCCACTCGAGAAACTTTCTTCCCCATCGGTTGTCAGTACTAACCCAAATGTATACAAACAAAATCATTAAAATCGGTCGAGCCGTTCAGGAGGAGTTTACTTACAACGAAAAGTGGCATTTATTTTTATATATAGATTATAAAGCTGAAGGGTTTGTTTGTACGCTAGGATCTCGGGAAGTGCTGATCCGAATTGAAAGATTCTTCTTTTGTTGGATAGTTAATTTATCGAGGAAGGCTATACAACATTACACTACTATCAATAGAGGCGGAGCATGAATGAAGAATGTAACAAAATCGGGAAAGAATATTCCTTTCTGCAAGTATTTGTAGCGCGCGCTGACGTGTGCCGAAGTATTAGATTCAGATTATTATAAAGCTGAAGAGTTTGTTTGTTTGAACGCTAGGATCTCGGGATGTGCTGGTCGGAATTGAAAGATTATTTTTCTGTTGGATAGTCCATTTATCGAGGAAGGCTATAGACTATAGAAAATAACGCTACTATTAACAGAAGCGGAGCATGAATCAAGAATGTAACAAAATCGGGAAAAAATATTCCTTTTTCCTTATTCTTATTCAGTTTTCGTTACGTTTCGTGCTTTGACATGACACATGACAGCATGTGTCTAAGATTGCGTCATTGAATATCACAGATTACGTACCTCTTGAATATAAAACCTTTGCTAATCTCTGAGTTCGTACGACCAATTTCAGACAGGTGGCGTAGCAGGTAGCTGAAGAGGTGTTTTGTTTGAAAGCGATATTCTCAGGAATGATTGAACCGATTTCTAAAATGTTTTCACCGTTGGATATGTGCGGGATCTCGATGAGTGCTATGCTATATATGTTCCACGGGCGAAGCCGGGGCGGATATCTAGTGTATTAATATAACGCTTGCATTGTCATTACTTTTGATAGAAAAAAAATGTGTTTTTTTGTTATTTACTTTACATTGCTTCAATTATCATTGGATTGTTATAAATGCCTAATCAGTTTTGTATAATTATGTAATGTAGATAATAATAGAGTAAAATTGGTAGTTCTTGAATAGGCAGCTAAGAGTGACAAATTACATATAAAGTGAATTGTAAAGATTTTTGTCAAATTGTCATAAACAACCTAATATTTGCCGTAAGGTTGATTATGGAGTTCTCAATGTAAACTTTTTTTTTAACTTTAATAGTTTTACACTTGACCGCCATCTCGCCTGATGTTAAACGATGATGCGGTCTACGATGGAACGTGTTTGCCTAGAAGAAACCGATTCACTCTCGAATTGAAGACACAAAGATTGTAACCATCGGGAAAACCCACTCAGGCAACATATTCCACAACCTTGACATTCTTATCACGAAAGTAGAGTCAAATCGCTTCGTTCGTGTCTTTGGAACATCAACCATGAAACGATGTCGCTTTTTCGAGCTACGAGCATTCCGATAGAAAAAAAGGCAAGGTGGTATTAGATCGTGCAAATCAGTCGCACATTCTCCAAAGTGTATCCGATAAAAAACCGATAAGCTAGCAATTTTTCGGCGATGTGCGAGATTTAAGATCTTATTGTAATTTTTTTTCATTTTCACATATTTTTTTTTCCATTTTCACAATTTTTTTTAATTGGTAGATATGTATTTTATTATAATAAATTGACAAAGTTTAAATAAAGATATAAGCTACTAAATCACACAATTAAAAATTAACATCATAAATTCATCAGTCACATAACCCACCCCTAACGGTACCTGGCACAAAGGTGCCCATTACACTGGCAGCATTACCACGCTGAATACCTATGGGCAATCTTTGTGCCAAGTAGAAGCCGCAGCGGGAGTCACCGCCATTTTCACAAATAAAGACTTTATTTTTTCTTTGTGTGCTCTTATTTTGTTTTTCTAAAATTGACGTGTAAATTGTACATTTATCAATAAAGCACTTTGAATATATTCCAGTGATTCAACAAGAGCAAGCGCAGAGTACGAGCGAAGTCCGTCGCCCGCTGATGCCGAGCAGAATGTCCATACGCCGGACTAAAGGCTGCCGACCGATCTCGGACAGGTAACGTCTATACTAATCTATTGACTGGCCTCGTGGCTTAGTAGGTAGTGACTCTGCCTGCGAAGCCGAGGATCGTGGGTTCGATTCCATAAATCCACAGGGGGATTGCGATGTATTTACATCTCATCAATCCCCCTTAAATCTAAGTATCAATCTCAATATATATATCTATCTTATCTCAATCTTATATTTATAAGTGTCCATGCATCCACCGGTGGATTCAAGAGGAAACCGATGTACCCATGGATCCACCGGTGGATTCGAGAGGAAAAAAGTGTCTGGATCCAAGTGAAGAGAGCGTTCCCACCCAGTGCAAATATTTGTGTGATAAATTCTGTGTCTGGGTGTTTCTATGTATAATAAGTATGTATTTACAACTATATAAGAGACGATTTTCTTAGCATTCCATGGATTCACCGTGCGGGTGCCGGGTCCATCGTATCAGCTATCTGGCCGCCGTATTACAAGTTTTGCTTATTTTTTTTAAGTTAAGAGTGACGGAAAACGTGTGCCTGATGGTAAGCAACATGCCTGCCACATAACAGCACAGTGACACGCGACTATTGGAACATGAAGAGTCCAAATCATTACCTAGCACTGCACTGCGCTCGTCACCCTGAGATTTAAGATGTCATATCTTTAAGCCCTGTAATTTCTCTGGAAGCATTGCTATAGTTATAGTTTGGGGTCAGATGGTATTGTGTGTGTGATTGTCCACCAATGTTTATTATTATTATTCAGTGCCTTTATTGTTATTATTTTCACAATAAATACAATTTATTATTATAATCAGGAGTGTTATGGAGCTGCGTAAACGGAACTGAAACTGTCTGATTTCCGAAAAAATATATCTATAACAGGATTATGGGAGCGTGCATTCCGCGCCCAAAAACGTGCCATACGCGCCATCGTGGGCGTGTCGCAATACACATCCGTCAGACCATATTTCAAAGAGCTTGGCATACTTACGTTGCCTGCAATCTTGATCTACCAAGTAGCTGTGTATGTCAGAAACAACTTAGACTCATACGACACGCGAGGAGAGAGACGTTCACGCAATATACGTGTGGGTTTAGGTGATGGCACTTACGTCGGTACTAGTTGTAAGAAAACACTTCACAAACAGTAAATCCAATGTTTATTGACGCTCACAATGTTATTAAGATGAACACAAAAACAGTCACAATAATTTTGACACGAAACAGTCCAGAAAAACAATTAATTTAGTTATAAACGAAACGGGAGTAAAATACGCGCGCTGCAGGTAATTCGCAACTGCCTGCATTCGCCGGGACCGCGGTAACCCACCTATATATCGGTTAATGAGGTTCGGCCCGGCGCAAGCGCAGCGGCTCGCGCATAAGCGATTAGCGTTTTAAATCAAAATTTATTTTAACGGGAAATGTAAAATATTATGTTTTATTTATATTTAAGTACCTAATATATTTTTATATGTATGTGTGTACACCACATCACTCCCTTCCAGAGACCGTTCCTATGGTCGATAGTGATCGGGGAATCTTACTACCCGTCCGGATCGTGTTCTTATTGGGAGGTTTTCGGGTGGTGTAGGCAGGTCATCGTGATATTCTCCTACCGGCTTGATATTGCTGTCATTCAATATGTAGGCTGGTTTTAATCGGTCTACGGATACTGTGACAGTCTTGCCTTTTATTGAGAGTTTGTAAACTTTCTCAGATCTCTCAAGTACAGGATGTGGACCAGTATATGCGGGTTGCAAAGGTGCTCTTACTGCGTCTTCTCGTAAGAATACATGACTAGCAGTGGGTAAGTCCTTGAAAATGAAAATATGTGGCTTGTCATGTCTCGAAGCAGGTGAAGGTTTCAGGTCGTTAGCGAATGAGCGTAATCTGGCAGTGTATTCTGTGACGTCTGTAGTTCCAGTCGTGCTCGGGTCAAAGAATTCTCCCGGCAGCCGTAACGGTTCTCCGTACACAAGTTCTGCGGCACTCGCTTTTATGTCTTCTTTGTACGCGCTTCGAATTCCGCAGCACCAAAGGTAAAGTTTCCATCCAATTTTCTTTTGCATGGCAGGTGATCGCCGTCTTTAATTGTCTATGGAATCTTTCTATAACTCCATTGCAAGCGGGATGATATGCAGTAGTTTTCTATGTGAAAATCCGGTTATTTTGGAAAGATGTTGAAATAAAGATGATTCAAATTGTCTGCCGCGGTCTGTTACAATACTCGCGGGGGAACCAAATCTCGATATCCACCCAGTCAGCAGAGCCTTCGCTACCGTTTCAGCTGTAGCATCGGGTATTGGCATTACCTCAGGCCATCGAGTAAAACGATCGATTGCAGTGAGACAATATCTATTTCCATTACAAATTGGAAGTGGCCCGATGAGGTCGATGTGCACGTGGAGAAATCGTGCTCGTGGTAGCTGGTAGGTTCCTAATGGGGTCGATACATGCCTAGTAATCTTAGAACGTTGACAAGGTAGACATGTACGCGCCCACTCTCTGCAATCCTTTTTAATACCGGACCAGACATAGCGTTCTGATATTAATTTGATTGTGGCGTTGGCGCCAGGATGGCTCAATGCGTGCAAGCTGTCAAAAACTTGCTTACGCATTAGCTTCGGGACGTACGGCCTGGAAACTGGTGTGCTGACGTCACAGTATATTTCAGCACGTGTTCCAGGTATCTTTACTTTTTCCAGTTTTAGCGAAGTTCCTCGTTCTAGCAGGTCTTTTAGTTCTGGATCAGATAACTGTAACTTGGCTAGCTTTGAGTGATCGATCGCCAGTTCTAACTCTTCCACTCTGCTCAGTGTGTCAGCGACTAGGTTGTCTTTCCCGGAGATGTGTTTCACGTCAGTAGTGAACTGGGAAATGAAGTCCAAATGACGAAATTGTCTCGGGGAACACTTATCTTTGCGCTGGTGAAATGCAAAACATAGCGGTTTGTGGTCAGTGTAGATCGTAAATTCTCTAGCTTCAACCATATGTCTGAAGTACTTCAGTGCTTCGTAAATAGCGAGGAGTTCTCTGTCGTAAGGTGAGTATTTCCGCTGTGCCGATGTTAACTTCCGTGAGAAGAAAGCGAGTGGTTGCCAATCACCATCTTTGTATTGCTGTAAGGCGGCACCAATCGCTGTATCAGATGCATCGGTGACGAGGCCTAACTTACTTTGGCAATCTGGGTGTGTAAGCATTGCAGCGTGACAGAGGCTTTCTTTGCACTCGTTGAAGGCCTTCAAGGTATCTTCTTGCAAGTTGACAGGATGGGAACCTTTCACAGATCCTATTAACAATGAATGAAGCGGTGCTTGTACTTCAGCAGCGTTGGGAATGAAACGCCTGTAGAAGTTTAGCATTCCCAAGAATCTACGAAGCTCTCGAACTGTCTTAGGTGCGGGAAACGACTTAACTGCTTCTACTTTTTCTTCTAGAGGTTTTATGCCGTTGGGTGAAATGTGATAGCCCAAGAATTTCACTGCAGACTTGCCGAAGTTACATTTTGAAGTGTTGATGATAATGCCATGTTCCTTCAATCTGGTGAACAAAATACGGAGGTGCTCTTCATGTTCAACCTCATTTTTTGAAAAACAGAGAAAATCATCGATGTATGGGTAGACGAAGTCCAATCCACGGGTCATTTCGTCAACGAATCTTTGAAATGTTTGTCCAGCATTTCGCAATCCGAATGTCATGAACGGAAATTCGTATAATCCGAATGGTGTCGTGATTGCTGTCTTGCCGATATCGTCAGGATTTACAGGTATCTGGTGGTAAGCTTTCACGAGGTCGATCGTTGAAAATACTTTGCTGCCTGTGATGCTGTGTGTGAAATCATGGACATGTCTGATTGGATATTTATCAGGTATGGTCCGAGCGTTCAACATTCGGTAATCTCCACAAGGTCGCCATCCGCTGTCTTTCTTAGGAGCGAGGTGTATCGGTGACGCCCAGGAGCTTTCCGATGGTCGTGCAATACCTGATTTTAACATTGATTCTATTTCAGCTCTGGCAATTTTCAGTTTGTCTGGCGCTAGACGTCGCGGTTTGCAGGCTATTGGTTGCCCCGGCGTGGTTCTGATGTAGTGCACGGTGTTGTGCTTGACTTCAGCTGGTCTTCCGGAGGGGTTTGTAATTTCAGGAAATTCTTTCAGGATTTTTTCGTAGCGAGACTCGCCGATTGGTATCTTGATTGAAGAAATCGCAGTCGACGAGTGTGCAGGTGAACACACAACAGAGAGGGTTGTCGTGTTGTCTAGTAGACGTTTGTTACGTATGTCAACTAGAAGGCCATAGAATTTCAAGAAGTCTGCTCCAATAATTGCCTTAGTCACGTCACCGACGATGAAGCGCCACGGGAAGTCTCGGCGTAGCCCAAGGTCCAAATCCAGGTGACAGTATCCGTACGTGCTGATTGGCGTGCCGTTAGCAGCAGAAAGCTCGAAGTCTGACTTAGGACGGTGCTGTTTGAGTGAGCGCCGGAAGACACAAACGTCGCTTCCAGTATCGACGAGAAATTGCATCTTCGAACGACGATCGACGACGAACACGCGACCAGATGTGTTAGGGCAGTCGCTGGTCGCCATTACCGACCGCCCTGGGAGTTTTCCGCCTGATAACTGTAAGGCTTCAGACATTTGTTCGCTTTTGCTCCATACTTCCAGTGGTACCAGCAGTTCTGGAATTTTCGAACGTTGGAGTTTGAACGGGTTCTGGAACGGCTGCGATTCCTTTCCCGGTTCTGGGGACGAGCTTGGCGATCCAGCAGTGTTTTCATTTGCCGTCGAAGTTCGGCTATTTCGTTCGCCATGACATCCAGCGCTGACCCAGGTGTAGAAGCGGCAGACACTTGCGGTGTGGTCGGCGCTATGTCCTGGATGCGGTCAGCTAGGTCGGCGAGAAGCTCTAGGGACGCCGAAGGCTGTGCAGCGATCACAGTCTGCACACCCGTGGCAATCTGCTCGTCCAGATGGTTTTGATGAAATCTTCTGGGACGTCGGGTCCAGCTAGACCCTGGAGATGTCGCAGGAACTGTGAAGGGCGGCGGTCTCCCAACTCTTCGTGCATCAATAACTGTTTTACTTGCTTTTCTCGTGAAGCGCTCAGACGTTTGATAAGTTCCGTTTTCAGTTTTTCATATTTGTCTGTCGGTGGAGGGGAGATTATAATGTCCTTCACCTCTTTGGAGAATTGATGGTCAAGCTGTCCGATGACGTAGTTGAATTTCGTGATATCGGAAGTTATATTCGAAACAGCAAGTTGCCCTTCGACTTGTGCGAACCAGATTTCGGGTTCCTCCGGCCAGAATGGGGGGACGCGTATCCCGACTCTAAATAATTCGGCAGAGCTCGTAGAAGCACGTTCTTCATCTTTTCTCGACATCGTTTCAACCGACTTTATCGACTTGGGTAAAAATCGCTATCAGCTTATGACTTGTACCACACGACGTTTTCGAAGTACCGACGAAAAATTTATGTTATCACCGTAGAAGTTCTAATTGCAATGCACAAGGTATAGTTTATACACTGCACTAGCCACTTTTAAGTTCAATTATGTCCGTAACTTGCGTTGTAGTCCAAAAGAGGGGTCACCAGTGTGGGTTTAGGTGATGGCACTTACGTCGGTACTAGTTGTAAGAAAACACTTCACAAACAGTAAATCCAATGTTTATTGACGCTCACAATGTTATTAAGATGAACACAAAAACAGTCACAATAATTTTGACACGAAACAGTCCAGAAAAACAATTAATTTAGTTATAAACGAAACGGGAGTAAAATACGCGCGCTGCAGGTAATTCGCAACTGCCTGCATTCGCCGGGACCGCGGTAACCCACCTATATCGGTTAATGAGGTTCGGCCCGGCGCAAGCGCAGCGGCTCGCGCATAAGCGATTAGCGTTTTAAATCAAAATTTATTTTAACGGGAAATGTAAAATATTATGTTTTATTTATATTTAAGTACCTAATATATTTTTATATGTATGTGTGTACACCACATACGTAACGCTGACAAGCTGGATAGTATACCTCACTCTCTCGCGAGATCGGAAAAACTGACTCACATTATGGGACCGGAAGTTTATAACACTCTTCCTAAAATAGTTAAATCAGCACCGAGTTCGGGTAGCTTCAAAAACCGATTAAAAAGCTGGCTTATCGATCAAACTTTTTGTAGTTACAGCGAGTTTTTATATAGTGAAGGCAAACTCACAATAAAATTGTAAAAATTAACATTGTTCATTACAATTGTATTAAGTACATATAGACTGCAGGCCCGTGAACAAAATTTATGGGTCATCTGATACAGCAGGAGACCTATGTAGGATGATAGAAGGGTATAAAGTAATAAGATTGAGCACTATGCCGTCACTTGTAAGCTGTCCAACTGAGTGCAGTTGAAGAGGGGGGGTTCTAAACCTCGATCATTTCTCGTTGTAGCATGATTTTTGTACGGCGTTGCGGAATAATAGATTAGAAGAGGTATTGAAAAAAAAATATATTATATTAAAAATTATAAATTTTAAAATTCTAATTGTTAGTTTGTGAAAAAATTCATGATTTTCCGACGATTTACAGAGTAAGTTTGGTCATTTGATTATGTACGGCATTGGTTCCATACAGTTTCAATACCTCTTCTAATACATTATTTCGCAATGCCGTACAAAAATCATGCGACAAGGAGAAATGATCGAGGTTTAGAACCCCCCTCTTCAACTGCACTCAGTTGGACAGCTTACAAGTGACGGCATAGTGCTCAATCTTTTTACTTTATACCCTTCTATCATCCTACATAGGTCTCCTGCTGTATCAGATGACCCATAAATGTTGTTCACGGGCCTGCTGTCTAATATACTTTAATTTTTAACACTTATTTGTACAATACTTATTATCGTACAATATAATGTTCAATTTAAACTTTAAAAATGTATACTCTTAGTATGCGTTTCAGTATGCGCTTATTCTTTTTTTTTTCTAAAATTGACGTGTAAATTGTACATCTTATACTTTTAAACGACCAGTTCTTGTAGGTATATATGTATAGAATCTGAATCTCGGAAAAGGGTCGAACGATTTTCATGAAATTATGTATACATGGGGTTTCGGGGATGATAAATTGATCTAGCTAGGTTTTATTTTTTTAAAACATAATTTTATGCGCGTTTTAGGCAATGAAAAACTCCTACAATATCATTAGAATACGATAACTTATTTCGCCACTGTTCTGTAAGTCTAAATGGCTCAGACGGAATATGCTCGCCCTCGGAGTCAACAGGCCACGGTTCGAATCCTGATGGTTACACTCGGGTCGTTTCTTTTTGTTCTTTTTTTTTCTGAGATTTTTTTACTTAGAGCCCTTTATAAATGCATTTAAACCGAGCAAAGCTAGGTCAACCAGGTATTTACATGATTAAATAAGTAAATTGTACAATACATGTACATCAATAAAGAATTTTGACTTTGGACCCGTTTCACAAGTTTCGAATAGAACCGACTTTCAGGTGACAAGGCTACAAAGTCGCCATACATGATTCTCTAGGTTTATAATATTAATATAGATTTTAGTTTTCACTTTTGCCTAAGCTTTATTGAAATAGCGTAGTGTGAGAAATGTCGTCCTATATTTTTACTATTATAGGTTCGCGCTTGACCGCCACCTCGCCTGATGTTAAGGCCAGGTAGTTCTGTCATATTAGGCATTTACCGCTGTCTTGTTCTCGCGACCGTCACCGACCGCGGAATCGGTGCCACAGTGCAGAAATAACATTAAAATATTTGACTATGTAATTTAAACTCATTTTTTGTTCAAGATTTGTTTATACTAGTGATAACAATTTTGTGAATAGTGATAAGAGTTTTTTTGATATATGAACGAAGAAATATTAAATTTATCTATACTCGTAGATATACAAAACTCAACCTTTTCTTTTTGGTCACACTATAAGTTGAGAACGGCTTTTCCAATTTCATGCATCTTTTAAAATGTTTCCTAATAATTCACAAGTTCGTCAAACATTAAAAAATGTGCTGAAACGTAATGAAAGGCCAGTAAAAATAAAAGGGTTTTTGTTCAACTTTGCACTAAATTTCTAATCCAATTTTTTTCTGTGAGGTAAAGATCACTTACTGAGCATACTCGTAAAATTACAAAACGCTCACAGATCCAGGTAGAGCTTCAAACGCCAATTGAAAAAAACTGTTTTAGCCGATATTTTGAAACTATATATTTTGCCAATAATTGTAGAAAATAAAATGTTGCATCTTTTGTTGCTAGTAAACTTTTTGTAAAACTTACCGTTTACGATTTATAACCCATTCAATGATACGATTGCTATGATGCCGATAATAGTGGATGAAAATGATGTTGTCTACGATGGAACTTGTTTCTCTAATAGAAACAAGCACAGTGTACCTCGTAACCCCAAGGTTCGAACCTTCGACAAAAACCCACTCTGGCAATGCGTTTCACAGCTTAGTTGTTCTTATTACAAAAGTGGAGACCAAACTCTTCGTTCAACTTCAATCATGATGATGAACGGTGCTGTTTATTCGAGCAACGAGCAATATGATAGAATAACTTTAGTTTAAAAACCCCGACTACAAAAAAATCTACACGTAAAAAAATATTTATTACCTACTATCTAAGGACACTTTGGCGAGTCAGACTAGTCTTAGAATATCTTAGTTACCAAAATCCATCCAGCCGTTTGGAAGATATGTGGAAATAAAAGATTAGAAACATAAAAGATACGCGCGAAAAACATAACCCTTCTTCCATTCCGGTAAAAAGGGACATATTTATGCTACTGGGAACAGAATTCACATCTTATTATTTTACATTGTTATCATCAAATTTGACATAATAAATCGTAATCGGTAAGTTCGAAAAAAAGTTTACTGGCAACAAAAGATGGGAAATTTTATGTTCTACAATAATAATAGGCTTTATAACTTTTCAGAATATCAGCCAAAAACGTTTTTTCCAGCTGGCGCTTGAAGCTCCACCTGGATTTGTTATTATTTTGTGATTTTATGCTCAGGAAATGATTCTAAACCTTATATAAAAATACGAATCGGAAATTTAGTGCAGAGTTAAATTCTACGAGTCATTTTACTGCCTAAAAGGCTTCTTACCAAATTTGGTCGAGTGTCTAAATTTCTATGAACAATATTAACATTTTCATACAAAACAAAAAAGAAAAACCAATAAATTTTGGTGGTGTCACAAACTTGGAAAAGAAATAAAAAAATAAAAATTCTAACAAAACCATACATGTATCTATGGAAAGGTGTTCAAAATTGTATTTAAGTTCCTAACATTTTTTTTTCTAAACTGAATAGTTTGCGCGAAAGTCTCTTCCAAAAGGGTAAAATCTGTATGTGAGGACTTTTCTTCCAAGTACTAAGTACCTTACTACCAAAGAATTTACCTAAATGGCAGATAAATGCAAGTTAGGTATCATTTATGATACCTTACTTGCATTTATATTAGGGGATTTACGCAGGGGATTTCTCCCCTCTCATTATTTCCTTATCCCGATCTCTGATTTAACAGACGAATATTTTACCGATACTTATCTATTTTCATTGCATCCGCATTGAATTTTTACTGATGTGGTATCGACGTCAGTTTTTGAGACTCCTTTATTGGTCTACAACATAAAGTAAACAGCGTACTAATTAGTATCAGCGTCTATTTGCCATTCCAATGAAAACGGTATCAAAAATCAAGATCATAGCGTGCTTCACAAGTAATACCTACTGATATTGTTATACTGTGGCACTATGATCGTAATATTTAAAATTTATCGGTTGTCAAAATTGCAAAATCAAGCACAGGCCCGTCGTCCGTGAGCGCCGAAACGCGACTGATCAGGCCTGCCGAACGGCGCGCTATATATATGGTAGATATTAAAACATAGTGAATAACTGATACTTTTTATCAAGTCGAACTCTGCGAATGCATCTATAACTTTTTAGTGGCTTTCGTTGAGTACAAAAATTTAGTAAAAAAAATCATTAGTTTAGTCATAAACTTGAAACAACTTTTTGAAAAGGGGTAACTTTGGGATTTTTTTCTATCAAGTAAAATTCATTAAATCGTGTTACTGACTGCGAATTGCACTAGATTAGATCCTTAACTAATACATATATTTTTTTCAGAGTTTAAAACAATATTTTAAAGGTCTTAAAGTTGTTTTAAAAATTTAAAATTACGGCCCACACGCCCTTAAGCGACGATGCGGTCTGCGATGGAGCGTGTTTACCTAGCTAGCGATTCACTCTCGATTTGAAGACACCATGATTGTAACTATTGGGGAAACTCCACTCAGGGAACGCGTTCCACAACCTAAACGTTCTTGTCACAAACGTGGAGTCAAATCTCTTCGTTCGTGGCTTTGGAACATCAACCATGAAACGATGTCGCTTCTTCAAATTTTATTGACGTTTTTTTATTTAATTTTTTTTTTCAGACCCTCCTCATCACGTCACAGGGCGGAAGCTCTCAACGAGTCATCAGGTTAGTTTACCATAAGCAGTCCACTAAATCTTCCCACTGCTGGGACTCGGGCCTTCTCTCGCAAGGAGAGAGTCAAGGCCATAATCCACCACGCTGGCCCAGTGCGGGTTGGTGGATGACGCATGCCCGCGAAAGTGTCTGGGTACATGTCGGTTTCCTCACGATGTTTTCGTTCACCGTTTTTAATTCAGCGGCATTACGCACATGACTTCGAAAAGACAGTGGTGCGCGTGGGATTTGAACCCCGGGGGCTTCGGATCGGTAGACGCCGTTCTCCCGACTAGACCAGCCGTAACAGGTTAATTTATAGACTACAGGTCCGTGAACAAAATGTATGGGTCATATGACCCACCAGGAGACCTATGTAGGATGATAGAAGGGTATAAAGTAATAAGATTCAGCACTATGCCGTCACTTGTAAGTTGTCCAACTGAGTGCAGTTGAAAAGAATGCGTTGCAACTCTTGATCATTTCTTCTTGTCGCATGATTTTAGTACGGTGTTGCGGATGGATTAGAAGAGGTATATAATAAATATTAATACTTAAAATTACTAGCTTTTGTCAGCGGCTTCGCTCGCGTTTTGTAAGTCGTTGGCGTAATGCCCAAGCGTTTATTCATGAAATTTTCATCCCCTACAAGCCCTACATATACTACGAATGAATCAAATCAAATTTATTTCACAATATGTAATTCCATATAAATTCCAATAGACAACCACAACTAATTCAAATAACAATATCCTCAATTACACATCTGTACTAATATTATAAAGCTGAAGAGTTTGTTTGTTTGTTTGAACGCCAGGATCTCGGGAACTACTGGTCCGAATTGAAAGATTATTTTTCTGTTGGATAGTCCATTTATCGAGGAAGGCTTTAGGCTATAGAACATAACGCTACTATTAATAGAAGCGGAGCATGAATCAAGAATTTAACAAAATCGGGAAAAAATATTCCTTTTTGAGAGTTTTCGTACGTTTCGTTCTTTGACATGACACATGACAGTATGTGTCTAAGATTGCGGCATGGAATATAAACCTTTGCTAATCAAAATTGTTTCTAAATCTGAGTTGGTACGACCAATTTCCGACAGGTGGCGTAGCAGGTAGCTGAACAGGTTTTTTTGTTTGAAAGCGATATTCTCAGGAATGACTGAACCGATTTCAGTCATTCTTTCACCGTTGTATATGTACGGGATCTCGATAAGTGCTTTATAATGTACCACGGGCGAAGCCGGGGCGGGCATCTAGTTACATATATAGTTATATAATGGCATAACTGATTTGTTTGTTTCATAAGTCTCTAAAAAACCCTTTCTTTATATGTGAAATAGATACGCCTGTTACCCACGACACAGGTTGCCCTAGTGTGTACAATTTGTTTTAAATGCTTTTGTGTGATCAAAATAAGTATATACTAACATGTTTCCTTTTTCTGAACCAAATAAACAAATTTCATTTCAAATAAATTAAAATTATAATACTTATATTTTTTCAGGGTCCGCAAATGTAGTATCAAGTCGGTTAGAGCTGAATCTGAAGACCCCTCGGAGACCCCAAAATACTGTAATCGCGAGAGAAGCCGCGGTAGAAAGCAGTCTTCTGTCGCCTGTTAAACTACTGGAGCAGAGCTTCAAAGAAAAGGTAAGCGTAAAAATGGCAGTCATAGGGACTGCCGATAAATTGAAAACTTATAATTTATAAACTCAGAATTGATATACTTACTTTGGAAACTACGCGGGTGAAACCGGAGGGCGTAGCCATGAGCATGACCATCTAGAAATGCGTCGGCCAATGTGAAATGCTGACGCATTTCTAGATGGCCAGTGGCCATGGTCCAGACTTTACTCGAACATTTCTTATCATTCCCGAGCGTGACGCTAGAATTATATTCACAGCCCACGAAATCTGTCTGTGGCGCGCCGAAAGAAGTTTCCACTTTAAAACGAAATTCTATTAGAAAGGTACATGGGGCAGAAATAACGTGGCCTACACTCATCTACTAATATAAATGCGAAAGTTTCGACGTTTGTTGCTCAATCAAGTCGGAACGTCTGAACGGATCGGGTTCAAATTTCGACCACAGTTAAAATCTGGAGTAGGCTACTTTTGACCCTCAGCAAATACAGGGAACAAAAGCCACACGGATAAACCCTGGGGGCACTGTTAGTTTAAAATAATAACGAGATCAATGGCTTAAAACAATAATAATTGTATTTTTCTATCAGATGGTCTGCTCGGGAGTAAAAGATGCGGTATTGGACGAGAGTATAGTTGAAGCGTTGAGAAGGAAGTTCCGGAAACCGCGGCCTCTGTGCGAGCGGAAACGGATCGTCAAGTGAGTATCCAACTATTTGATGAGCTAATATAGCAATCCACTAGTTTGATGAACTAATATAGGAATCCACTAGTTTGATGAGCTAATATAGCAATCCACTAGTTTGATGAACTAATATAGCAATCCACTAGTTTGATGAACTAATATAGGAATCCACTAGTTTGATGAGCTAATATAGCAATCCACTAGTTTGATGAACTAATATAGCAACCCACTAGGTTCATGAACTAATATAGCAATCTACTAGTTTGATGAACTAATATAGCAATACACTAGGTTGATGAACTAATATAGCAATCCACTAGGTTGATGAACTAATATAGCAATCCACTAGGTTGATGAACTAATATAGCAATCCACTAGTTTGATGTACTAATATAGCAATCCACTAGGTTGATGAACTAATATAGCAATCCACTAGTTTGATGAACTAATATAGCAATAATCCACTAGGTTGATGAACTAATATAGCAATCCACTAGTTTGATGAACTAATATAGCAATCCACTAGGTTGATGAACTAATATAGCAATCCACTAGTTTGATGAACTAATATAGCACTTCACCGATTTGATTAGATGAGCTCTTCGTGTTACCATAGCCTCGTAACCGCGTTACCTAATTTCTTATCATTCTCGAGCGTGACGCTAGAATTCAATTCACAGCCCACGAAACTGTCTGTGGCGCGCTAAAAGAAGTTTTCTAAGTGATTTTGTTACATTCTTGATTCATGCTGCGCATCTATTGATAGTAGCGTTATGTTCTATAAGCCTATAGCCTTCCTCGATAAATGGACTATCCAATAGAAAAATAATCTTTCAATTCGGACCAGTACTTCCCGAGATTCTAGCGTTCAAACAAACAAACTCTTCAGCTTTATAATATTAGTATAGATAATAGGTGCCATACAAAACACTTTTCAACATTGTTCATTTAAAACTAATATTGATTTGTATAATTCCCCAGCGATATTCTGGACGGTATATTCGACAGCCTCATCAAGAATTCCAGACAGAAGACTCTAGAAGAATGGTGTTCACCCAAAAAACGACACAGCTTGATGGAAGAACGAAAAGTTCAAGTGAGTAACTTTAATTTTATCCTACTGCCTAAAAATGAGAGGTGTCTCGAGATTTTTTTTTAAATTTAAAGTGACAAGACGAACACGACATGTGCCTGATGGTAAGCAACATGCCTGCCACATAACATCACAGTGACACGCAGCTATTGGAACATGAAGAGTCCAAATCATTACCTGGCACTGCACTGCACTTGTCACCCGGAGATATAAGGAGTTTTATCTCTTATGCTCGAGCGATGCTAGTTTTTCAAACAAGGATAGCAAGCTAAGTACTTCTATCTTCGTGTAGACAACGCTACATAATAGGCTACAGGCCTGTGAACAAAATGTATGGGTCAATTGAACCAACAGGAGACCTATGTAGGATGATAGAAGGGTATACAGTAAGATTCAGCACTATGCCGTCACTTGTAAGCTGTCCAACTGAGTGCAGTCGCATGACTTTTATACGGCGTTGCGGAATAATGGATTAGAAGAGGTATTAAAAAAGTCTATAACGCTAGTTTTGTCTACACGAAGCTCGCTGTACTAGCTTGAAAAACTAGCATCATGTAGCTCGGGCATTAGCCAGTAATCTCCCCAGCTCTGGAAACATTGGCCTTCAAACCGGAACACAGTAATGTACACTACTGTTTGGCGGTAGATTAACTGGCAAAGGTGTGGTACTACCCCAGGCGGACTCTGAAAAGAGCCCTACCACTACCATACCTACTACCCATATATTATACAGACACGATCTTCTTGTCATTCCATGGATTCACCGTGCGGGTGCCGGGCCCATCGTGTGGCAGAGAGAGAAATCCCGAGTAGTTCCCGAGACTTGTGACTCGCGCGTAGGTTTAAGGGGCCCCTTTCTGACGTACATCAACACTCACCTTCACTACTCGTGTTTCTCTCTCCCTGCCCAGCCAAATCTGATATGAACCTACTAGTGCAGCTTTACATACTCGTTCTAATATAGAACTTACTGCACTTCTGGACAAGCCAAGGTCTTTCAACAGGTTATAGAGAGATTTTGCTGGTATACCTCTCGCTCCCACTTTTACAGCGTATAAATTAACCACATAGCCGTTTTTTGTTAATTCGTTTAGAAAGTCGTAATACTTATTTCGTTTAATCGCATGCTCATTATGTAAATACGTATGTGTTGTATGTAAATTGCACATTTATATTAAGAGAAAAAAAGGACATTATAATACTATCTAATTTTTTTTTATTTGTGGGGATTCCCAATTCACTGTTACCTTGTAAATATTATTCATGAAAAATAACTCAAACTTATTTTGTTTCAGGAATTCCAACATATAACCGAGTCATTGGAAAAAGAAAAAAATGCAGATAAAGAAAATTACGTAAAAATAAATAATACACATTCAAATGACCTTAAGAATGATGAAATAGAAGGTATACAACTAAATCATGTTAAAATAGACAACGATAATAAAATAGCTAGTGATAGTGATGTCATTATAGATCCTAAAGCGTTACTAAATAAACAAAGCAAAACTAACAATAGTGACATTCAAAATATGAACAATGATGATGATGATGATCAAACTGCACAAATAGATGAAGAATCTCTTTTTAAAATCACAGTTAAAAAATAATGTGGGTGGTCGTGAAGAAGAAATGGAATTCAATTCTGAAAATTGCAAAAGTTTCACTGATGACAATGTTAATACCAACAAAAATAAGCTTAAAATTAAAACTGATAAAAAACGAAAAAAATCCATAAAATTACTAACTATTGTCAATGATAGGAATAATGTCGATATTGATTTAAATGGAACTGGAGAGTCTAAAACTGGTGATAAAACCTTTAAAAGATCATTTTCTGAATCAGTTATAGAAAACGTACGCGTGATTGAAATAGATGATCAGTCGGGAAATTATGAAAATGTATTAAATAAAAAGACAAATCTAGCAAAAAGTCTTTGTCTCTAAAAAGACAAGAATCACGGAACGAAAATAAAAAAGTTAAAGAAAAAACAGAACAGAAAGTCAGATCAAAGTCTGAATCTTCTACTAACATTAACATATTTAAAAGACTCTTAACTGAAGAAGATCTTTGCTCTCAACTTCTCTTAGAACTGACTACGGGCAAACATAACGATGAAAACATAGATAAGAATTCTGGTGGACCTGAAACACAGAATATTACAGATAATACAGTACATAAACCCAAAGAAATATTCGAAAATGATGATGCTATACAAAATACCCCAAAACATAAGGCGTTTAAAATCGAAAGCAGTGTAAGGAGTCATGAGATAAATAATTTAAACAAAACTTCAAAAAATCACAATGCTGATGTTTCAATTAAGTTTCCAAAACATGTAGATACTTCAAAAAGTAAAATTAAACTAAAAGACGTTCACCGAAAAACAAAAAGCGTCGATCGAAGAACAAAAGACGTCGACCGTAAAACAAAAGATGTGGACCGAAAAATAAAAGACGTCGACCGTAAAACAAAAGACGTCGACCGCAAAACAAAAGACGTCGACCGCAAAACAAAAGACGTCGACCGGAAAACAAAAGACGTTGACCGAAAACACGCGCATTCAATAAATTCCGAAAAAAAACACAAAGATGTTAAAACATGCGATAAGATTTCAAAACATCGCAAAAGATCTAAGAAATCGAAAGCTGATAAATATAAAGAATCTAGAAATTCCGATCCTAAAAAATGTTCAATCAAATCTCCAAACGACAAACCAAATAGAAGCCATGATACTCCGAAACACAAAACCATAGACATACAACAAGACTCCAGTCTCGAAATCTCTGGAAACGACCAGCACATCAACATAGACGTTATAAAAATGGAAGATACACCCAAAACGGGCGATCTATACAAAAATTTAAAGATCAAAACGCCCGAACTGAAGACTTGTATGAAATTTAGTCCAATAGAAAACAAACCAGATAAAACAGAAGAAGATATTGATGTTGAGAGATTTAAAAAGGAATATCTAAAAGAAACGGACAGAGAGTTCAAATGTAATTTTAAACATAATCATGTAGATAAAGACTTAGACGAACGTAAACTCCTATCTCCTATAGACTTCGCTCTAGATGCAGCATTGAAAGAATCTAAAGGTAGCACTAAAAATAGAAAGAGAAAGTTATCTGAAAGAGGTTTAAAATTAGTATATGATAAGATCGATACTAAGAAACGAAAGACATCTAAAGTGAATCTAGAATATGATAAAGATTTTAATAAGATTACAGATGAAGACACAGAAAAGAAAGCATCTCACGACAAACATACAAACGAACATCGAAAATCATTCAAAGATAAAAAAATTAAAGAGAACGAAACAAAAGCTATCGAGGAACAACAAAGTAGAGGTGACGGTAGACTCATCCGAAAAACTAAGCGCCAAAAACAAACGAACGAAGAAGATTAAAACGAAATTCGCCATTCGGGACGAGAACATAAAACTGAAAATCAAATGGAAAAGGAAAGAGTTCAGTTTGAATATAGAATCGAAGAAGAAATTGAAGAAAAAAAAGAAGGCTATTGAAGAACAGGCGAAATTCACTCAGTACGTATTACAATTCCCCCGAAGGTTCTTCTAAGGAGATTCTGGTTAAACCGGAGAAAGAGGTTAGTCCGTTGAAGAGGAAATATATAAAAAATGAAAAGACTCCAGATAACCTAAAACAAATGTCCATTCAGAGCTTCTTCAAATTGAAAACTGAACAATGAAATAAAGGAAAACAGAATCACAAGCACTCTAAATTCCCACTGTTTGGGTTTGGAACCTTTCACTAGGAAAGAATCAACACACCATTATCCACTAGATTAAATCTTGGTGTCTTCAAATCGAGAGTGAGTCGGTTTCTTCTAGGTAAACACGCTCCATCGTAAACCGCATCTTCACTTAACATCAGGCGAGATAGCGGTCAAGTGTAAACCTGTTACAGTTAAAAAAAAAAGTAGTCAAACAGTTGACAAAGTTATAACATCTTTTTTTGTGAGAGGTTAGGTATTTCTTAGCTAAATGTATATGCAACTTATTTTTATAATATGTAAGTCTATTTTTATATGAAATCGTCAGAATTTTTGCTACCAAATGTATTTTCGGAAAAGTTTAAATATACTTTAGTTTTCAAAAAATAAAAAGCTTATTATGTCTATTTGACCTTTGAGAAAGACTAGAACGTGAATTAGAAAAAAAATCTAAAGAACAATAAAATAGGAATTACATAAAAAGTGTATAAATATGAAAAATAATTAAAACTAGCTTTAAAAAAAAATCTCGCCGTAATCGGTCCAAACGGTTTATTAGGAGATAACCGGAACAAACGAAATTATAAAAAATTGGCAGTCTTAGGTACTGCTGATAGAAGTGAAAACTTATAACTCAGAATTTGATAGCTCACTTTGGAAACCGCGTGGGTGAAATCGGAGGGCGTGGCCATGGGCCATCTAGATCATCCGAGTTCACCCGAAGATTTCTTTCATTTACGAACATGACGCTTTAACTCAATTCACATCCCACGGAAAATAGTGTGTGGTGCGCCAAAGGAAGTTATCACTTCAAAAAGGATCATGATGGAGTGGTGTGGACCAACAGAAAAATAAATACTTATTTATTTGTTTGTAAGGGCACTGTTACCATACCAGCCCAACCCTATCTCAATCTGCACTAGTGGTGTGACTAATATTTATGTTCATAATAGATACACGTAATAGGTACACGGGTGATATTTCATATTAGCTATTATGAACGTTATCATATTATGTTATTCAGTAATAATCAAATAATAGAATAAATAAGCGATTTAATTGACAGTCCTAAGCCTGTCACAGTATTAAGGCCATTTTTTTATCGCTTCATGTATTAAATTTATTGAAATAATATTTATTATTTCAGTACATAATGGCTGAATATTGTATATCCAGGAATATAATCGGTGACTATTATTTGAATGTTACCCAGTAATAGGTATGATAGCCTATTATTCTCAAAGCATTATATTCGATAATATCTCAACCTAATATAAACCACTAATTCTGCAGAGATTTTTCGATCGTAATATGTATTAGAAATTAGAATTACATTACAATGTAAATAATATGTATTCAATGCAATGCTCTTAAGTTTAATGTTCTTTTTTTGTAATTTGGCGCCTTTTGAATAGGTCCCAGTTGAAAAATATTCTACTATTTTAGTAGTTTTTTTGTACTATGAAAACATGGCGCCCTATTTATAGTGCGTTGAATGTTTAGTCTTGATTTAAGTTTGTATTAATTATTTTTAGAAATATATATCGTTTTAAAGTTAAGCACCTGGTTTTTATTCTACGAATATACGTAAATAAGTGTAACTGAATTAAAAGTAGAAAGTGAAAATATTTTGTTATTATTCTATTACTTATCCACTTTTAGGATTTAAGATGGTCAAACCTCTCAAAAATAGTTCGCACCACAGGTGGCGCTAATGGAACATGTCGCGAGAGTAAATTTGCGTCAATCTTAATTAAAAAATCGACATATTTTTTCGCTTACCTGTGATTCTGAATATGAAAACCTGATATTATTATCTTTGAATGGCTAGCATACAATTTTAAAGTAACACATCCATATTGATTATATTCAAAAACTTGACATGTTCGAAGAGTTCATCCACGATGACCCTTCACACAAACTAGTCAAACTTTTTTACATAGAATAGAGTGAAGTGACAAGCAGGACATGTAGAGTGAAGTGACAAGCAGGACATGTGCCTGATGGTAAGCAACATGCCTGTCACATGACAGAACAGTAATACACAGCTATTGAAACATGAAGAGTCCAAAAAAATTATTACCTAGAACTGCTATGCGCGCGTCACCCACACATCGATAAAAATCAATTAATGTGCCCTCCCAAACTTAAGGCACACGGAACTAAGATATCTTTGGGAAGAATGAGGTATTTTTTTCCGTTCTAGCCAATTGTACTCGTAAGAAGCGGTGACCGGACCGGACCGGTGGCCGGACTTTTATACTTATCACTATTCGTTGTTAACAACCAAAATACGTAGAACCACATCATACCACGCCGCTAGCGATCTAGGGGTCAAGTAGATTGGTAGTTATAAATCACTATCGCTATACACAGAGACGCAGTTTGTTAACCATTTCAAGATGCTCAGAGCACATCTTTGGGTTTATATCGATGCACCCAGATATATAAAATGTTACGTCTATACCTTGTAATTTTTGAAGTAAAAAATTCTTTTGGCGCTTAGACAGATTTTTCGTGGGCTGTGAATTGAATGCTAACGTCACGGTCAGGGATGATAAGAAATTTTCGGGTAAACTCGGGATCATGGCCATTACCTACCTAGAAATGCGTCAGCCAATGGGAAATGCTGAAAAGGCGTGGTCTCGCCATCATGGCATGGCCATCTAGAAATGCGTCAGCCAATGGGAAATGCTGGTGCATTTCTAGATGTTCATGCCATGATGGCCTGGCCAGGCCCTCTGGTTACACCTGTGTAGTTTCCAAACTAAGCTATCAAATTCTGAGTTATCAGTTTTCACTTCTATCGGCAGTTTTTCTATTTTTCAGTTTCTCTTTCTTTTGTCTTTCGTTTCTTTCATGGTGATATTGAGAACTGTCTTTTTGCTTATTGAACCGACCAAATTTCATAAGAATGCATCTCCTAAATATATGACACAAATTTTAATTTTTTGTTCATATTTCCAAAACCGCTACACCGATTTCGATAAAATTTATTTTAAGTGGGACTACTTCGGACCTATGATCTACCAAACAAAAAAACATCAAAATCGATTCACAATTGCGACGCTATTACCTAACATATATACATACAAAAAAAAACAGAATCGAATTCATAATCTCTTTTTAGGGAGTCGGCTACAAATATAGGCAACAATATAAAAAAAATTGAATTAAAAAATCGTGCCATGGGCCATGGCCTAAAAGATCAAAACGTTTGGTAGTATTTTTAAAGTTTTCAAAATTTTATGGCAACATTTTCCTTTCAATTGTTTACAACGCTCTATCCAAACTTCCAAACGAACGAAACAAAACAAGTATTCGATCTAGGCAGTTATTTTTATCCTTTGTTCGGAAAGACTGGTGACAACTAAATAATAATTTGACAGAAATAAAACACAATTATCTCATTTTTATTAACGGAATTAGTCAGTTTTAACAAAAAACTTAATTAAGTTTTAGATATTTAGAATCTAGTAAAGTGAGTCAGTTCTTTGTTTGTAAGTATACAAGAATTTGTGCGACGTTGCCGCTCTTCCTTTGAAAATTTAATCTAAGATTTTTTGGCCAGTAACGATTCTAGGGGTGTAATTCTGTTAATTCCGTCATTATTATACAAAATTGAGTGAATATATTTAAAAAGGAATGGTACAGTGTCTTGAAATGTGTGAAAATTGAACGCTCTGTAATTTCTGACGCAATAACGATCTGGCAACAGCGCGCGGAGTTGGAGTGAAACAGGACATTCTGATGTATTAGACAAAACCCCATCGGATTTTCTCCGATTTCACACAACATCTCTCGTTTATGAGGTAAGTTGTTTTTCTAACAATGTTTTTTGATAGATCAAATTTTAATTTAGGATTTTATCAAAAATAAGGGTAACGGACTTTTGAAGTTTCCCGCGAAATGACGTAATTCGGCGCGATGCCGCCATCTTTTTCGGGAACAATCAGTCATCTGTCAAGCTAGCTCATTGAAATTTGTTCGTGCGCAGTGAAAATAAAAATCTCTAAAAGGGTGGTTTTATCACTACATTCACCACGGAAGCATCCGGGTAAGTGATTAAAACAATATTATAAACAAAAATTACGTTCGTTACGCTTCTTTTTGCATAGAAAATTGTATTTGTCGAACATAACCTCTCAACTGGTTAGTTGCTACGCTGAGGTCCTACTTTTTAGGTCAACCAGTGCCTTCTTCATGGCGAAATCTGTATTTGCTGATGTATATTTGCATAATCGTCGAACGGACCTTATATGATAGTGAAATCTTCGGCCGTTTGCGACATCGTATGTTGACTTTATAGTGGGACACAATACCTAGTAATATAAACCATGAGTATGTATCATGAATGAGATACATACGGTTAAAAAATAGGCTATTTAATTACAATGCACCCGAGTACCTACTAGCAAACTTATAAGGAAATTTACTACGCAAAAGTTGGTAATGTACCATTTTAATTCCAAATACTTTCTAATATGAACATTTTAGAACTAAAAATAGTTAAACCAAAATGTTAATGAATAGATAATTCAATAAGTTACAAATTCATTATTCACGAATTTTTCTAGAGACTTCTTTCATATAAATAATCAACTTGTTTGAACAAGACTTTATTTCACAATTCTTGTGTAATTATTACCTACATCGTTGGCTATAATCCAAGTTTTTCACGTCTCATCTATGGTTTAGTCAACTGTGATTTTATAACACTGGTTCTATCCCCCTTGATATAAGATTGATTTTCCTTAAATGATTTGAATTGATGCACTAGCACTATCCCGCAGTTTAACTTTTTTTTTTTAAATAAAGATTGACGAGACGATCAGGACATGTGCCTGATGGTAAGCAACATGCCTGACACATAACAGCACAGTGACATGCAGCTATTGGAACATGAAGAGTCCAAATCATCACCTAGCACTGAACTGTGCTCGTCACCCAGAGATCTAAGATCTTATATCTCTAAGTCCTGTAATTTCTCTGGAAACATTGCCCTTCAAACTGGAACACAGTAATGTTTGCACATTACTGCTTGGCGGTAGAATAACTGGCAAAGGTGTGGTACTTTCCCAGGTTGACTCTGCCAAGAGTCCTACCACTACAGAATAGTTTATATTTGTAAAGTTAGTGTTTTGGTTACTTTCACGGGTTAAAATGCCTATGTGCGATTCCAGGCTATAGTTTTTTATTGGTATTGAGTTGGCTTAATTTGAAATTTAACTGCTCAATTATTTACGTTCCTAATTAAGAAATTGAACTACTTCATTTCTTATCATAGATTTGTGAACATTGTTACGAACTTCATTCTGTTTCCTTAAAAGGAACGTAGTAGTAGCTAGTAGGATTCATTGGATTAGGTTTCATTTGTATGTTTATTTATTAATTAAATAACCCAGTTATGGACCAACTTTAATCTTCTATTAAATTTGATAACAAACCACAATATCTAAGGTGTTTTAAGATAGCCATATTTGAAATTTAATAACTTCATGTGATTTCGGAAGATTCCTTTTCAGTTCTGTCTATGTATTTTTATATGGAATGCCTCATAAGACTAGTACCTTCCAAATATCATCAGACATTTCTTGCACAACACTAACTAGACCCTTGTGTTATGGGAGCCAGATATGAAACTTATAAAGTATGCTTTCTTTAAAGAAATCTATTCACTCTCGGCTTGAAGACACCAAGGTTGTGTATCTTGTGAAATCCTACTGAATTCTAAGGCTCTTTGTAAATTCTGTGGCTATGATGTGTGTTAAAATTTAGTATTCCTTGCTAATTCTCACATTATTGTGCAATTGAACACACCAAGCTTCACAATTGTAATAGTTGTGCAATGACTTGATATTTGGTACAGTTACTTGTACAGCAAGCATTGTTTTATTCTATAATGATTGTTCACTACCTACGTTAGTATTATCAATAGGCATGATGACTAGAAAACTAATTAGTCTATTGAATTATAGATATATACACTTTATTGAACAAATAAAGAAATGTATTGCCCGGTTTGAAGGGCAATGTTTCCAGAGAAATTACAGGGCTTAGAGATATAACATCTTAGATCTCTGGGTGATGAGCGCAGTGCAGTGCTAGTTAATGATTTGGACTCTTCATGTTCCAATAGCTGCGTGTCCCTGTGCTGTTATGTGGCAGGTATGTTTCTTACCATTAGGCACATGTCATGCTCGTCTCGTCAATTCTTATTTAAAAAAAAAAATAGTAATTTACAAGTACATTACATTTTATACTATTAAAACTAGTGCGACAATCGGCGGTCTTATTGCTAAGAGCAATCTCTTCCAGGCAACCTTAGGGTGGACATAAGAAATGAGAAGAAGAGTTATTAAAAATATTGTACATAATTCTATTTTTATTAGAGAAAGATAGAGTGATCAGAAGTTTCAATTGACATCACTTCATAATACTATTTTGTATGAAGATATAACATCGCAACGCATCATCCCCCACCCCTGAAGTTGCATGATCTATATCATTGTTGATTGTTAATCATTTTGATGAAACAATAAATGTGTCCAATATTATTTCATAATCTATCCAAGAGACTAGTTAGAGAGATATTTGACCCAGTGATCATACCAATAAATACCAAATGTGTAATAAAAACGTTTAATTGGTTTCTTGTTTGGCATTATAACGTCAGAAATCCCTTAAACCTACGCCTGTGTCACAAGTCTCGGGTTCTACTCGGGATTTCTCTCTGCCACACGATGGACCCAGCACCCGCACAAATCCATGGAATGCTAAGAAGATTGTCTCTATCCATCCATTTGGCAAGGTGGAGGTCAAATGCAGGCCTAATTTGGAATTAGAATATCAAAATTACGGTGCTAGTCCAATTAAGCTATTAAAACATTTCCTTATTGTAACAAATATTATATTAATACTTTGACACTCATAATTGTGTCAAAAAATGTGAAGTAGTGTAGATAACCCAGTTTTTATTTTATCATGGCCTCAAATAACGTAGCAACTGGTCGTTCCCTCAGGGCGGGGCATACTTTAAACATTTGTTTACGGATAACAATACTACTGCACCAAACAAATACACAGATATTTATGGGCTGGTCTTATCTCTTAGGACAAAAAATATTACCTCCTGTTTCATCCTGTTGATGTAATTGACAATTTTATTTGCATGATATTAATATTAGATAAGATGGCAGTCAAGAGTAAACCTACAAAAGTTTGGAAAATCACTATACGAAAAATAATTTTAATATTATATTATAATATTAAATAAAAAACATCCAACTCATTTCCGCTAAAAACCTTTTTCTAAATAAAAGCAGATGTTACCATACACAGATGTAAAACATTTGAAATGCTTCAAATCATGGAATGGGGCAATCATAAAATAATGTTTGTAGGGTTGCCACCAAATACTTTAAATTTGTGCTGGTCCAGTCGAGAAAATGTCTGATTTCATATTCGGAAGGTCATAGATTCATACCCAGTCTCCTCTTTTAAGTATTTTGCACATAGCCACTGTGGATTATGGCCTTGCCTCTCTCCTTGTGTGAGAAGACGTCGCGTCCCAGCTGTGTAAACAACGTAGGCTGTATTTGCGTTATCATATTAAAACCTGATACAAGAGACATTCAAAATTCCGGCTCCAATTTTCTATTATCCGGATTCTATTGAATCGCTCTCCATCTTAGACTATGTCGCTTTACAATATGCGAGTAGGCCAGGCGGTTGACTGTAAGCCTATCTTTACTTGTATATGTTAATTGTAATTAGTTGTAAATTGTTAACATCACAGATAGATTTACAGACAACAACAGATTTATAAATATAGAAAAGATAATCTCACGATTGGTTAGGTTAGTTTCTAATCTAACGGTTTTTACAAAATTTAACAATGACAAAATGTATCCGGAAGAATGACACAAGACGGGCCGGTGGCAGCCCTAACTGTTTTAAATGCAAATTTAGGTAAATTACTTGCAGATGTTTTATGCTTCGAGTTGGTCGTTTTGTAGGATGAGACTGCGCCACCTTGGTCCTTTGTCATTTCTATTCTTACCATCATCATTATCGTCAGCCTCAAGCTCTTACACAAATGGATACAAGTTCGTCATCATGACATTTTCAACTGTGAAGAAAAACATCGTGACTTGATGATGTTTCTAGAATCTTTCCGAGGTTACGCGTCGTCTCACGCACTGGGCCAGCGTGGTCGATTATGACTTTGGTTTTTTCCTTGTGAAGTCAAAGCTATAATTCAATACGCTGACCGGTTTTATGGGTTGGGGTATGACCACGGATATTCGGGGGATATGCCTTGATTGCGAATTTAGTTCGAAACCTAGTGTCTCCAGTCTCCTCCCACTTAAATAATTACTACATAAGCAAAAGTAATAAGTACGATATACAACCGCATATTTTAGCACGCACACTAAAAATTATGATTGCGCTCTTTATGACAACATACATAAAATGGTCGGAACATTTCCGTATAAACAAATAAGTTTGTCTATGTAGAAGGAGCCACTCAACGCTCACACACATAACTAGGGATTGAAATGAGTGATTGCAAAAATTATTCGACATTTTATTTTGGGCTGTGTTATTATATTTACATTTATTAAGTTTTACTAATATACAAATACGTAAATATATTTATACTAGATGTCCGCCCCGTGGAACATATATAGCACTCATCGATATCCCGCACATATCGTACGGTGAAAAAAATTTAGAAATCGGGTCAGCCATTCCTGAGAATTTCGCTTTCAAACAAAACATCTCTTCAGCTACCTGCTACGCCACCTGTCGGAAATTGGTCGTACCAACTCAGAGATTAGCAAAAAGGTTTTATGTTCAAGAGGTATGTGATCTGTGATATTCAATGACGCAATCTTAGACACATACTGTCATGTGTCATGTCAAAGCACGAAACGTACGAAAACTCTCAAAAAGGAATATTTTTTCCCGATTTTGTTACATTCTTGATTCATGCTCCGCTTCTGTTAATAGTAGCGTTATTTTCTATAGCCTATAATGGCCTTCCTCGATAAATGGACTATCCAATAGAAAAAGAATCTTTCAATTCGGACCAGCACTTCCCGAGATCCTAGCGTTCAAACAAACAAACAAACAAACTCTTCAGCTTTATAATATTAGTATAGATATAGATATAAAAATTGATACCCTGTACGACATGTACACATACTATAAAGAAATGTATAAAGTTGGAGTAGGAATCAGTTTGCATTTTTCAAATTAACAGTTTTACGTCAAATGTATACAAAAGTACTAGCAGTGCCCCGCGGGTTTACCCGCGTAATTCTCGTTTCCGTTCTTTTATCGAGATAAAAGTAGCCTAAGCCTGTGTTCTTCCAAAATATAATCTTACTGTATTTCAAATTACAACTCGATTCGTTCATGCGTTTATACGGGATTGAGCAACAAACATCCAAAGACCCAAACGTCCAAACATTGGCATTTGCAATATTAGGATTTACGATACGAATGACAAAAAATTATTATTATTTTTTTGCTTTCCTGCTTGTACTGGGTAATCTCTGAAACAACTGGACTAATTTTAAGGGACTTTTAATGAAAGAGTTTATTTAAGCCTATAGCTAAGCCATCAGTAGTAGATAAACATCACTTTATTCCGGTTTGAAGGACTATGTTTCCAGATAAATTACAGGGCATGAAGGTAAAACATTATATCTCAGACTGTCGAACGCTGTAAATCCTAATACCGTGAACTGGACTATCTGCAAGGATGGAAGAAAGGCCTTTGCCCAGCAGTGGGACAATGTAGGCTAGTATTAACATTTTATTTTCATCAAGCAAGAGAAAAGTACACGTTAAAAAAACATAAAGTCTGGTAGTGAAAGTCCCGTCATAATTGGTCCAGCTGTTTGGTAGATTAGTGGAACAAACAAGATAGACAAAAGTTTTAAATAGTTTTTAGGTATAGGTACCGTACATACTTTTATTTGAACTTAGTAAACAGTTGTTAATTTGATATTACATACAAACGCTCCAATTTTATTTCTTTCTATATAGGTACTATTAATAATAATCATAAAACAAGTAAAAAAATAGGTAGTTAATTAAAAATTAAAAAAACGAACATTGTCCATGTAAATTACCGAATAAATTTTCGAAGAAATTTCACATCGGCAAACTCCATTACCCCATCACTAACGCGCCAACGTACTCTCTATGCGCTTCAGAACGACTGAACGAATGTCAAAGTTATGCGGTCATATTAACCGTATCGAGAAGACACTGCCACGCCCTCAAGGCATATCCCCCGATATCCGTGGGTATGACGCATTACCTCGAAACATTCATGGAACACTTACCTCGTGATGTTTATTATTACCGTTAAAGCTAGTGATTGCCATACGTGTTCGTCTTAATTTGGAAAAATATGCAATGGATGCAGGATAAAATCGAACTTAGTCCCTCACTATCGTGAATCGCACGCTTCAACCACTAGGCTAACACGTCTTATTTATCGACAAATAATAAATATGAATTTCATTTGGCGACGACGTTCTAGAACAGCTGAGTCTTTCAAAGGTCCTTGTGACGCGTCTCGTGACGTCAGCGATGATATTGCCACAAGGTCTTTGCACGATAGTGCACATGATGCGTCGTAAATTCGTAATACCGCAGTGATGATATGGTCTTTATTACAATTGCCATTGAGGTCGATATCGTAGGAATAAGGTCGATAAGGTAAAAAGGTGTGGTTGGCATGTATCCATACATGGTCTAACAAAACATGTGCCGAAGGGAAGCTCAATCATCATACACAACTATACACTACTACTATACATTACTTATATACACAACTGTTTATACCTAGGTATGTACGACGTATTTCTAATGCAACAGCCGTCAACATTGTAGAGTAAGGTCCCAGAGCCGTCACGTATTTTCTGATGGATTAAATGTGGAAGATTGAGTAGAGTTAGTACCTACGTACTAAGAACACATGCTTACCCGCTAACTCGCTTAGACGGTCAATTTTGAGATATGGGGTCCAGAAGATACATTACTCACTTCACGTATTTTCTGATAACTGATTTTCACGTATGTTATAGGAAATATATTTAAAAATAAGCCCCCAATACTCCCAGACACTTTCCGTCGGCCGTTTTGCTTTAACAGACGCTTTAACAAGAACAAAATTAAAAATTTTGATTAACCCCCGACTACCTTAGATTTGTTATCTGTAGAACATTCTACTAGTCAAGCCCTTTCATTTGATACCTATATTAAGGGAATTGTGAAAAAGGAAATGTAATTCGCCATTTTGTGGTAGCGGCCATCTTGGATTTGAAATTTGTCATAGTGCAAAGTATTCTACTAATCAAGCCCTTTCATTTGATACCCATATTGAGGCAGTAGTGAAAAATATTATATAATTCGCCATTTTGTGGTGGCGGCCATCTTGGATTTGAAATTTGTTATAGTGTTTAGTACTCTACTAGTCAAGCCCTTTCATTTGATACCCATATTGAGGTAGGTTGTGAAGAAATATTTTGTCCGCCATTTTGTGGAGGCGGCCATTTTGAATCGATATTAACCAAACATAGCTAAGAACACCCGCACGGATATTAACTTTCAAATAAAAAAAACCGCATCGAAATCGGCCCATCCGTTTGAGCTCTACGGTGCCACAGACAGACACACACACAGACAGACAGACAGACAGACAGACAGACAGACAGACAGACAGACAGACAGACAGACCGACAGACAGACAGACAGACAGACATCGACGTCAAACTTATAACACCCCTTTTTTTTTGTCGGGGGTTAAAAATTCCAAAATAATAGAGTTTTAAAGCGTCAGTTAAGCAAAACGTCCGTCTAAGCAAGTTAGCGGGTAAGCATGTGTTCTTAGTACGTACTAACTCTACTCAATCGTCCACATTTAATCTATCAGAAAATACGTGACGTCTGGCGGCTCTGGGATCTTGGACTATTGCACTCTGAGAGCCGGCACCAATTTTTGGGTAGGTATTATTTGAGGCACGCGGAAAATTTGTCATCTATCTCTCCTATTACACACCAATACGGAAGCGCAGACCTGGCTGGTTAATAGCGGGGCAACATTAATCAATACATTAAAAAAAAACAATATTGCTTTTAAATAGGGCTAATTTTCGCTTGGCTAAATATAGTGACTGAATTCCGAAGCAAGGTTAGTCAACTGAATTCAGGTGCAAGTTAGTAGCAAACAATCCTTGCTCCTGAATTTAGTATGATCTGATTAACTTATAAATTTAGTAGAGACTAAATTTAGCCAAGTGTAATAAGGCTAAACTATAAATGTGGAGCATTGTCGCGTGCTAAATAATGGTTTTGTAAGTTTAGTTATCTGTGGATAAGGCTCAGATAAGCGCTGTAGCCAGTCGTTTCGTCTAACTTATTATATGTATCGTTATCTAACCGTGTGATGGTGGTATCTGAGTGCGATAAACGCCCTTATTGACCGGCTTCGATACTTATAGACATGGTACGCAATTTGGTTGTAACGTTTTTTTAGGAGGAAGTACTCCTAATAGTGTCTCACGGCTTTACCCGCGTAGTTGTCGTAATTTTCTTCGTGATTTCCCCGCTGTAAAATGTAGCCCATGTGTAATATACTGGAATAACTCAAATAAATAAAAATTACAAAAAAAAATACCTACAAACAACAACATAAAAAAAAAACTATTCTCAACGTAAGTGACAGACTCGACTTAGAAAATATCGTAACCGATTTATCGTGACTATCTATGAAATGAATAACTTGTTTCCTTTTGTCGCTTACGTTTGACATTTTTGCAGTTATACGAGGGGTGATCCAAAAGTAATGATAATCAATAATAAACACAATGAATAAAATCAAAAACTAAATTTATTTCTCAACATAGTCTCCTAGCAAGTCTATACATTTAGTCCATCTCTTTTCTAAACCTAAAATTCCCTTAGAAAAAAAATCTTTATCTTGACTCTCAAAAAAGTCCTTAACCGCGGCCATCACGTCGCTATCATCGTCAAATTTCTTGCCCCGGAGGTGTTCCTTGAGTCGTGGAAAGAGATAGAAGTCACTGGGGCTAGATCTGGTGAATAGGGGGTTTTCCACCAGCTCAAAGCCCGCTTCCTGAATGGCAGCCATGGCAATTGCACCTTTGTGAACCGGTGCGTTGTCTTGATGGAACAACACTCCAGCCCGCAGTTTGCCTCGCCTTTTCTCCTTAATAGCCTCCCGCAATCTTCTTATTTGTTCTGCATAGTAGGAGCCTGTAATAGTGGCCCCTTTTCCAAGTAGTCCACCATGATTATTCCTTCAGCGTCCCAAAAACAGACGCCATAACCTTCCCTGCTGAGCTTGACACTTTGAATTTCTTCGGCGTCGGTTCATCGGATCGTTTCCATGTCATCGATTGTTGTTTTGTTTCAGGATCAAAATGGTGGATCCAGGTTTCGTCCATGGTCACAAAACGTGACAAAAATTATCCTTGTCTGCCTGGAACTTTTCGAGATTTGCTCATGACATGTCGACTCGTTTCTTCTTTTGCTCGTCGTTTAACATTTTCGGTACCCAACGCGCGGAGACCTTTCTCATATGCAATTCGTTCACAAGGATTCTTTGAATGCTGCCATATGAGATCCCTGTGACTTCAGCTACATGCCTGATAGTCACTCTTCGATCTTCAATACAACTTCTTCAACTTTTTCACATTTTCTCCAGTGAGGGACGTCGATGGGCGCCCTTCGCGGTGTTCGTCTTCCGTCGATGTTCTTCCCAGCTTAAACTCCTTAGCCCAGCGTGCAACTGTGGAATATGGAGGAGAACAGTCCCCTAATGTTTCCACCAAGTCGCTGTGTATGTCTTTGGTAGACATTTTTTTTTTCAGAGGTATTTAATGACAGCTCTGATTTCGTGTTTTCCATTTTGATGTTCACTCCTTGACAGTCCGTATTCAAATGAATGTAGCTCCCGGGAATCGTGGCCTATTTATATGATTTTTTTTTCCTGAACTAGTGGGTAATTGAGCAAGTGACTGTAATTTTTTTGTATTTTTGTGTGCACTAGAAATAACTGATTATCATTACTTTTGGATCACCCCTCGTAGGTCTAAAACCCACTCTACACACGAGTCCTAAAATCAGAGGAAATTACGTAAAAATAGTGGGGAGGACCCTACATCGCACCAAAAATCACCAATCATATGGTACGATGTAGGCTCCTCCCCACTACTTTGACGTAATTTTCTCTGATTTTAGGGCTCGTCTGTACAGGGTTTAAGGGCGTGTGGGCCGTAATTTTGATTTTATAAAACAACTTTAAGACCTTTAAAATAGTGTATTAAACTTTGAAAAAAATATATGTAATAGTTAAGGATCTAATCTAGTGCAATTCGCAGTCAGTAACACGATTTAATTAATTTTACTTGATAAAAAAAAATCCCAAAGTTACTCCTTTTCAAAAAGTTTTTACAAGTTTATGACTAAACTAATGAATTTTTTTACTAAATTTTTGTACTCAACGAAAGGCACTAAAAAGTTATAGATGCATTCGCAGAGTTTGACTTGATAAAAAGTATCAGTTATTCACTATGTTTTAATATCTACCATATATATAGCGCGCCGTTCGGCAGGCCTGATCAGTCGCGTTTCGGCGCTCACGGACGACGGGCCTGTGCTTGATTTTGCAATTTTGACAACCGATAAATTTTAAACATTACGATCATAGTGCCACAGTATAACAATATCAGTAGGTATTACTAGTGAAGCACGCTATGATCTTGATCTTTGATACCGTTTTCATTGGAATTGCAAATAGACGCTGATACTAATTAGTACGCTGTTTACTTTATGTTGTAGACCAAAGGAGAGTCTCAAAACACTGACGTCGATAACACATCAGTAAAAATTCAATGCGGATGCAATGGAAAATAGCTAAGTATCGGTAAAATATTTGTCCGTTAAATCAGAATCGGGATAAGGAAATAATGAGAGGGGAGAAATCCCCTGCGTAAATCCCCTAACATTTATATGCCATTTAGGTAAATTCTTTGGTAGTAAGGTACTTAGTACTTGGAAGAAAAGTCCTCACATACAGATTTTACTACTTTGGAAGAGACTTTCGCGCAAACTATTCAGTTTAGAAAAAAAAAAATGTTAGGAACTTCAATACAATTTTGAACACCTTTCCATAGATACACGTATGGTTTTGTTAGAATTTTTATTTTTTTCGTTCTTTTCCAAGTTTGTGACACCACCAAAATTTATTGTTTTTTCTTTTTTTTGTATGAAAATGTTAATATTGTTCATAGAAATTTAGACACTCGACCAAATTTGATAAGAAGCCTTTTAGGCAGTAAAATTACTCGTAGAATTGAACTCTGCACTAAATTTCCGATTCGTATTTTTATATAAGCCTTTTTACCGGAATGGAAGAAGGGTTATGTTTTTCATGCGTATCTTTTACGTTTGTAAAACTTTTATTTCCACATATCTTCCAAACGGCTGGATGGATTTTGGTAACTAAGATATTCTAAGACTAGTCTGACTCATAAAAGTGTCCTTAGATAGTAGGTAATATTTTTTTACGTGTAGATTTTTTTGTAGTCGGGGTTTTTAAATTAAAGTTATTCTATCATATTGCTCGTTGCTCGAATAAACAGCACCGTTCATCATCATGATTGAAGAGTTGAACGAAGAGTTTGGTCTCCACTTTTGTAATAAGAACAACTAAGCTGTGAAACGCATTGCCAGAGTGGGTTTTTGTCGAAGGTTCGAACCTTGGGGTTACGAGGTACACTATGCTTGTTTCTATTAGAGAAACAAATTCCATCGTAGACCACATCATTTTCATCCACTATTATCGGCATCATCGCAATCGTATCATTAAATGGGTTATAAATCGTAAACGGTAAGTTTTACAAAAAAAGTTTACTAGCAACAAAAGATGCAAAATTTTATTTTCTACAATTATTGTCAAAATATATAGTTTCCAAAATATCGGCTAAAACAGTTTTTTTCAATTGGCGTTTGAAGCTCTACCTGTGAGCATTTTGTTATTTTATGCTCAGTAAGTGATCTTTACCTCATAGAAAAAAAATGGATTAGAAATTTAGTGCAAAGTCGGCCAAAAAACCTTCTATTTTTACTGGCCTTTCATTATGTTTCAGCACATTTTTTTTAATTTTTGACGAACTTGTGAATTATTAGGAAACATTTTAAAAAGATGCATGATATTGGAAAAGCCGTTCTCAACTTATAGTGTGACCAAAAAAAAATGTTGAGTTTTGTATATCTACGAGTATAGATAAATTTAATATTTCTTCGTTTATATATCAAAAAAACTCTTATCACTTCACAATTCACAAAATTGTTATCACTAGTATAAACATATCTTGACCAAAAAAAGAGTTTAAATTACATAGTCCAATATTTTAATGTTATTTCTGCACTGTGGCACCGATTCCGCGGTCGGTGACGGTCGCGAGAACAAGGCAGCGTTAAATGCCTAATTTGACAGAACTACCTGGCCTTAAGAGTCTTTTTACAATAAGGCGTAAATTGTTTTAGCTACACGTCACGATAAAAAAGTGAAATACCCTACATTTTGTCGATTATCTTACGATGTTCTTCCATATGTTAGAGCTCTAGGGCTGAAAGTATGTAGTTTAAATTAGACACCTGCGCGTTCTTTTGTGTTGTTTAATTTCGTTCAAAGACAGGCGCGGTCCCAGCCTCGAATTTTGGAGGGGGTCACCAGTACGCAGCCTCAGGTTTTGGGGTCACAAGTAGAAATACAATAAATCGAGCAAAAATACTTTATTAGTAGCGCCCCAAGATTTTACCCGCGTAGTTCCCTTTCTAGTTGTTTTCCCGCGTTAAAAAATAGTCTATGTACTATTAGATATTTTTAATTTTCTTAGATTTTTTGTTTAACGTACATGTTCAAAGATTATTTACAAACGTCCACACGCTATCGCTATAGTTTATGGTGTTGCAAGTTAAAAGATGCATAATAGAAAGTAATTAGCAATGTTGCAAGACCATACACAATTATAGAACTGCTAGTTTCTATTTATTAATGTTGCGAACACCATAACAGGCTCGATATATTCTAACTGTTCCAAATTTCAACCTAATCTGTTCAGCCGTTCCGACCTGATTGAGCAACAAACATCTGATATGTTTGCATTGATAGTATTAGTAGGATAGTTCTTAAATTCAGTGAAATCATTTCTATGAAGTGGTGTTTGATATTACATTTTTCATTCAATTGATAATCTTCTTCTTCGTATTAATGTACATAGCGGAATAACATTAGCGAGATTTGCATCTTAATGTTATAAATTACGCGTCACGATGTTTGTCCGCGATGGGCTCCTGAATTACTTTTTTTTTGACGAGACGATCAGTGCATGTGCCTGATAGTAAGCAACATGCCTGTCACATAACAGCACAGTGACACGCAGCTATTGAAACATTAAGAGTCCCAATCATTACCTAGCACTGTACTGTGCTCGTCACCCAGATATCTAAGATGTTATAGCTCTAAGCCCTCTGGAAACATTGCCCTTCAAATCGGAACACGGTAATGTTTACTTGACCGATTTTAATAAAACTTGCACATCGTGTGCAGTTTGATCGGACTTGAAAGATAGGATAGTATTTATTTCTATCAATAGTCCTTATAAGACAACTAGATGCCCGCCCCGGCTTCGCCCGTGGAACATGTATAGCACTCATCAAGATCCCGCACATATCCAATGGTGAAAAAGTTTTAGAAATCGGTTCAGTAATTCCTGAGAATATTTCGAGCTTTCAATCAAAACATCTCTTCAGCTACCTGCTACGCCACCTGTCGGAAATTGGTCGTACCAACTCAGCGATTAGCAAAGGTTTTATAATCAAGAAGTATGTAATCTGTGATATTCAATGACGCAATCTTGACACATGCTGTCATGTGTCATGTCAAAGCACGAAACGTAAGAAAACTCTCAAAAAGGAATATTTTTCCCGATTTTGTTACATTCTTGATTCATGCTCCGCTTCTGTTAATAGTAGCGTTATTTTCTATAGCATATAGCCTTCCTCGATAAATGGACTATCTAATAGAAAAATAATCTTTCAATTCGGACCAGTACTTCCCGAGATCCTAGCGTTCAAACAAACAAACAAACTCTTCAGCTTTATAATATTAGTATAGATATCTGATCAAACCCGGAACTGGCCGCTAGTTATTGGTAAAAAAAGATGTGAGGTAATCGTGCACTCGTTGTAAATTGTCATTGTCACAGCGGAGACTCAGGAAAGCGGCTACTGCGCAGCAAACTATATCTGCAGCTGTGTAAACAATCGACTATTTTGCTCGCAAAAACGATTCAATGTTACGCATTTTCTTTCCGCGTCGGTACATTTCTAGAAACTGGTATTAAAACGTATTTATATTTGCATTTTTAAGCTATTGCATAGCTTTTATCGCGGGCCTGGGGGCCGAATTTTAGTGATCGTGCATCTCTTTCTTATGTTCACAAGAAAGAGGGATGGAAGACCGTAACGCCGTCCTCCCCACTCGGTCATTCGACTTTGAATCTTATTTGTATTAGCTTTACAGACTAAATGCTCTTAGCAGTGTAGCCAACTTAACGGATTTCCCGTGACATTTTTATGGTAAACAAATGTCACTCTTCAAAATAAAAGTAGTTCCGAAAAATTGTTAACATCCCTATTGCTTATGTTGATAAAAATGCATGCAACATGCAATAGCTTTACCGCGGCAGTCCCCGAGTGCCACACTTATTTTTTTTATGTTTAAGATACTAAAATCTGCAAAAAAGGTTCTTGCTCATTATTTAAGACTATAGCATAGCATAAACAGCCCACTAAACGTTCCCACTGCTGGGACTCGGGGCCTTCTCTCGCAAGGAGAGAGTAGAGGCTATAATCCACCACGCTGCTCCAGTGCGGGTTAGTGGATGGATGACACATGACCTCGGAAGGTTTTGGGTCAAGCAGATTGGTGATGTGTAAACCACTTACACTACACATACATACACAGTTTATTACCAATTGCAAGGTGCTCAGGGCACATCTAGTCGTTTATATCGATGCTGTTTTGAGCCTATGTGGTTATTCTATTTCAAACAAAAAGAGTAACAAAAAACAAACGGGCCACTTGATGGTGTATGATTATTATTTAATTATTCAACAGTATCGCTTCTTGATGGTGTATGATTATTATTTAATTATTCAACAGTATCGCTTCAAATCTATACTAATATTATAAAGCTGAAGAAAAAATATTTTTGTTTGTTTGTTTGTTTGTTTGTTTGTTTGTTTGTTTTTTTTTTTTTCTAAATCTGAGTTGGTACGACTTTCCGAACGCTAGGATCTCAGGAAGTACTGGTCCGAATTGAAAGATTCTTTTTGTTATTGGATAGTCCATTTATCGAGGAAGGCTTTTTCATTGGTCTATTATCGAAAATAAAAATAACTATTAATTAATTGAGCGGAGCATGAAACAAGAATGTAACAAAATCGGGAAAAATATTCCCCTTTTGAGAGTTTTCGTACGTTTCGTGCTTTGACATGACACATGACAGCATGTGTCAAAGATTGCGTCATTGAATTTCAGTAATCTGTGCCTCGAATATAAACCTTTGCTATTTTTTTTTCTAAATCTGAGTTGGTACGACCAATTTCCGACAGGTGGCGTAGCAGGTTGCTGAAGAGGTTTTTTGTTTGAAATCGATATTCTCAGGTATGAGTGAACCGATTTCAGTCATTTTTCACCGTTGGATATGTACGGGATCCCGATGAGTTCTATACTAATATTATAAAGCTTTAGAGTTTGTTTGTTTGTTTATTTGTTTGTTTGTTTGCTTGAACGCTAGGATCTCGGGAAGTACTGGGCCGAATTGAAAGATTCTTTTTCTATTGGATAGTCCATTTATCGAGGATGGCTTTAGGCTATAGAAAATAACTCTACTATTAATTGAAGCGGAGCATGAAACAAGAATGTAACAAAATCGGGAAAAAATATTCCCCTTTTGAGAGTTTTCGTACGTTTCGTGCTTTGACATGACACATGACAGCATGTGTCAAAGATTGCGTCATTGAATTTCAGTAATCTGTGCCTCGAATATAAACCTTTGCTATTTTTTTTCTAAATCTGAGTTGGTACGACCAATTTCCGACAGGTGGCGTAGCAGGTTGCTGAAGAGGTTTTTTTTGAAATCGATATTCTCAGGTATGAGTGAACCGATTTCAGTCATTTTTTCACCGTTGGATATGTACGGGATCCCGATGAGTTCTATACTAATATTATAAAGCTTTAGAGTTTGTTTGTTTGTTTATTTGTTTGTTTGTTTGCTTGAACGCTAGGATCTCGGGAAGTACTGGGCCGAATTGAAAGATTCTTTTTCTATTGGATAGTCCATTTATCGAGGATGGCTTTAGGCTATAGAAAATAACTCTACTATTAATTGAAGCGGAGCATGAAACAAGAATGTAACAAAATCGGGAAAAATATTCCCTTTGAGAGTTTTCGTACGTTTCGTGCTTTGACATGACACATGACAGCATGTGTCAAAAATTGCGTCATTGAATTTCAGTGATCTGTGCCTCGAATATAAACCTTTGCTAATTTTTTTTCTAAATCTGAGTTGGTACGACCAATTTCCGACAGGTGGCGTAGCAGGTTGCTGAAGAGGTTTTTGTTTGAAATCGATATTCTCAGGAATGAGTGAACCGATTTCAGTCATTTTTCACCGTTGGATATGTACGGGATCCCGATGAGTTCTATACTATAATATACCACGGTTTGTTTGTTTATTTGTTTGTTTGTTTGCGAAGCCTCGGGAAGTACTGGGCATCTAGTCTCCATTTATAGGATGGCTTTATAATAACTCAATTGAACTAAACAAGAATATCTTTTCCCCTTTGATATACTCACCACCTTCGATTTAAAATTGATGCACGGAGTTGGTACGCCACAATCGCTGTTCTACTCAGGATCTGAACCGATATCTTATCGAAGACTTTATATATACTACGGCGAAGCCGGGGCGGGCATGTTGTAGTCCAATTGAGTATCTTTGTTTTACCATAAGATGCAGGCGCCATTGTGTTCGCATCTATATCTTATCGAAGACTTTTATACTACGGTGTTGTGGTCGGGTACCATACACTATACTCGTTATTCTAAATCTTATTATGCTACGGTGTTGTAGTAAGTTACGGCTGGCTAGTCGGGAGAACGGCGCCTGCCGATCCGGAGACCCCGGGTTCAAACCCCACACGCACCACTGTCTTTTCGAAGTCTTGTGCGTAATGCCGCTAACTTAAAACGGCGAAGGAAAACATCGTGGGAAACCGACATGTACTTAGAATCTCTCGAAGTCATGTGTCATCCACCAACCCGCACTGGGCCAGCGTGGTGGATTATGGACTTAACTCTCTCCTTGCGAGAGAAGGCCCGAGTCCCAGCAGTGGGAACATTTAGTGGGCTGTTGATGTTGTAGTACCATTGTTTTACCACAAGTCTTGAATTGTTGCGCGGAGGTTCTACCGCCTTACTATTACTGTCTTAGCTTTGATATAGCTGTCTCGCTTCTTTCCGCTTGAAATGAAAGAGACGGCAATAGCAAAGCTATTGCCGATTTTGTTAGGCGGTAGAGGGACGGGATTCTATAAGTATAACATGTTGTACGCGGCGCCACATTCTTAATTCTGAGTCTAATAGAAAGCAACGTTTTTCTAATTCCAACGTTTTACCACAATTCTCTAATTGTGGCACGGGATTCTTCATCAGTTGATACGCATCGCCACTTTCGATACTCTAAATCTTAGCCAAAGCTTATATTCTACGTGTCAGTTCCATTATTTCATCGCAGTCGTTGTATTGTGGCGAATCTGAGACTCGTGGGCGGTCGGTACCCCAAGGTAATACTCGTATGCAAGCGAAATGAAAAACTGGATCACCTTGAATTACTTTGATGGCGATAGACGGTGATCTAAGTGAGTTTTGTTTTTGTATCGTGTTAAAAAACAGTTGACGATTTGACAGATGAGATGATAGGCATGACGGTTGATCCTGGAATTGTATAAAATTATCTGATATAATGACAGTATTTAGATTTAAATGGAATAAAATATGTACCAACTTTAATTTTGATATCTTTTTGTTGAACCTTTTTTTAAGTGGACCTTTACGTATGCCCACCATGCAGGGACATGGTGCCCCTACCGACTAAAACCCCCACAGATTTCTCCTGCATGGCCAAGGGTCAGGGTCGCAGGGTCACTTTTCGCACTCCCGACAACGACCCTCACCCTTGTTACTGTCCTTGCGGACCCGCCTCGGGGGGCGCCAGCACTTGGGTTTAGTGACGCCCTGGAAATGCGTGTCACCTCCTCGAAGGCACTAGGTGGGGCGTTGGACGGCCCTAAACATCCGACGCCCCAGGCCTTCCTGTGGAGACAGGGTGCGATCCCATAGTGTCGACTCTCTAAGCTCGCCCCCCGTGTCCGCTTCCGCCTCAGCTAAGGAGCGAGAGGTTTCCAACTCTCGCACCTTAACTTAAACGATCTCTCACTATCGAGAGACTTTCATCTCACCTCTCACGGCGAAGATGATCAGCGAGAGGTCCGCCCTCACCACCGCGGCTAGGGAAAATCGCGGTTCCGTCTCTATGGCAGAATCGTGGCCCTTGTCCTTCCACTGAGCACTGTGCTAATCAGAGTGCTCGTGGAGCACCCTCATCTGGAAGACTTAAAATTTTTACTTGGTTGATGTGTAAGCCGAGTAACCTTCCCAAGTCTTCCAGTCCCCTTCCCCAGCCTCTTCACGCACTGCTCAAGGAACTGAGGAGCGCGCGTAGAAGTTACCAGCCCCGGCCCGGGATTCGGCATCACACAACAAGATGCCACCGGAGCAAGTTGTTGTGTGATGCCCAGGGTGCATCATGTGGAGGTTCCCGAGCTACGCACCCTATCTTTTGGTTTAACCTACTTTTTTGATCAATTCAAAGCTGGATGGGCAAGACCATTTAAAGCCTTGATTCCCAAAGTGGGCGATAACGCCCCCTTATGGGCGCCGCAGGCCTAAAAGGGGGCATTGTGTTGAGGCTTGGAGTTTGTTGTGTACTACCTACTGGGCTCAAGTTAACTCTTGCGGTTAACTTTTACTATGGTAAAAGTCTCGTTTAGGATGAATGTTAAATCTTTGCTAATATAGCTCACAATAATTAACTAATGTAATTTGATGTTTAGTGTTTTTTAAGTATGTGAAATAAGGGGGGCGCTAATGAATAATTTACTCTCAAAGTGGGCAGCAGACAAAATAAGTTTGGGAACCCCTGATTTTAAGAGTGACGAGACGAGCAGGACACGTTTCTAATAAAAACCTTTCTATTGAATCACTATCTATTTAAAAAAACTACATCAAAATCTGGTAGTTTTAAAGATCTAAGCATACATAGGGACATACACACAGCGGGAAGTGACTTTGTTTTGTACTATGTAGTGATACACGTACAAGTACGTAGTGTATATATGTACTATACAACGAAGAACGCTTCTTTTAGAGCCATACGAGCGTAGCCTCCGTACAAGGTTACCAGCACGCCCGTGGCGCGTGACGCCCGCACATACTGATAGCTAATCTATGGGCCGTGCTCGAATCTTTGTAAATAAAAATCGATTATCGCATATACGAGTATGTTACTAGTTACTAGCAACGGCTTGCTGTTTTTTGGCGTGAATACTTCTTTTGTCGCGCCACAGTCAGATTTTTCGTGGGCTGTGAATTGAATTCTAGCGTCACGTTCGGGAACGATAAGAAATCGTCAATGATCATCAAGAAATACGTCAGCATTTCCCATTGGTCTAGAGCAGGGCAGCAGCAAATAAAATGAAATTTTATGTACCTTTTTTGAAATACAATTTTTTGCCTTTTTATTACATTGGTTTCAATTCAAATTCTATTTGGTCCGAGGTCAAACCTTCTGCGGTCCGTAATCGGACCGCGGTCCACATGTATGTAGACATATACCGTCGTTGAATTTTTTGTAGACCTATCTAACTCGTAGGGTTCAGCCAGCGTTTGCAATGAAAGCGCGAAAAATGTGTTTAATTTAAATCACGATCGAAACCTTTAAATTTATCAGTGTTTCTCTACTATTTTATGCATATTGCACATATTATTATACATACAAAACTTTCTCTTGGATCAAGCTATCTATTTAAAAAACCGCATCAAAATCTGTTTGGTAGTTTTAAAGATCTAAGCATACATAGGGACGGATAGACTCGGGAAGTGACTTTGTTTTATACTAGGTATGTAATTTAATATAAAATATTTAACGAACGAAGAGATTTGACTCTACTTTTGTGATAAGAACGTCTAGGCTGTGGAATACGTTGCCTGAGTGGGTTACAATCTTTGTGTCTTCAAATCGAGAGTGAATCGGTTCTAGATAAACACGCTCCATCGTAGACCGCATCGTCGCTTAACATCAGGCGTGATGGCGGTCAAGTGTAAACCTATAAAAGTTTTAAAAAAAAACGAGCAAGGCGACGTAATTTGTAACTCATTTACCACTTGTGTGTCAAGCGATATAGCGTCGCGAGGAATTAGGTCATCGAAGTGAGTACAAACAGAGCGTCTACTGAATAGTCAAAATCTACGGTTTCGCTACTTTATGCGTCGTTGTATGGAATTTTAATGAGGCGCTTCAAACTCGTTTGGCCGGTTTCCTACTACTCCGAACTATTGATAACAGCGCGTGCTAATTATATCTTAATACTAGATGTCCGCCCCGGCGTTGCCCGTGGTACATTATATAGTACTTATTAGGATCCCGTACATATACAACGGTGAAAGAATGTCGGAAATCGGTTCACTCATTCCTGAGAATATCGCTTTCAAACAAAACACCTCTTTAGCTACCTGCTACGCCACCTGTCGGAACTTGGTTGTTCCAACTCAGATTTAGAAAAAAAAATTTGATTAGCAAAGTTTTTATATTCAAGAGGTATGTAATCTGTGATATTCAATGACGCAATCTTAGACACATGCTGTCATGTGTCATGTCAAAGCACGAAACGTACGAAAACTCTCAAAAAGGAATATTTTTTCCCGATTTTGTTACATTCTTGATTCATGCTCCGCTTCTATTAATAGTGACGTTATGTTCTATAGCCTAAAGCCTTCTTCGATAAATGGGCTATCCAATAGAAATCAATCTTTCAATTCGGACCAGTACTTCCCGAGATCCCAGCGTTCAAACAAACAAACTCTTCAGCTTTATAATATTAGTATAGATTAGATCCTTACATATCAAATTGGTGTTTTGTCGTACAGACCACTTTGATCTCAAATATCTATTACCTCTCTGGTTAGGAATTCCAATTTCAAATTATTTATACCTCTATTTACTCAAGCTTTTGTGTTTTGAAACCCGTCATTTATTTGTTTTGTTTTTTTTACATCGGTCACTTAGGTCGCGACGTTGAGTAAGGACCCAATATATAAAAATAGTGTAATAAAGAATAAGTAAATTGATCAGGTTTTTCCGCACGGTTCCTTTGTACCAATCGTAAGCAGATAGGTGTATGTTAGCTATGGCGACATAGTGTTGTGCCGCGACAAAAGCATGACATTTCCACAAGAGCGACAAGACAGGAGCGATCGGACTCGTGCTTTCGGTGTAAAGCGTTTGTTCTAACTCTAAACGTAATATATATGTAAACTTTTCGGTCATGGTGTTAGTTCCCAGTGAACTCTTCACCAGCCGCCGATATTCATAAAAGTTGGCAGTTACGTGTAATTTAGTCCTAATTTATTTTTATTAAAATTTATCACTCCAAAGACTCTGGGGTCGACCTTTGTCTTTTAGGCAACATGTTTCTAGAGGAGAAGAAAAGGAAAATAGGGTCACCCTATTTAGCAACATTATTGACCTTTACTCTTCAGTCCGATTTCGTCTGTTAATCCGATTACTACCGATTGGGTCTACGTACACCAATTACTAGTAATTGGTGGACATTTCACACACAACACTATCTGACCCCAAACTAAGCAAAGCTTGTACTATGGCGGCCAGATAGCTGATATAATACTTATGTACTTTTAAATACATACTTATTATACACAGAAAACACCCAGGCACAGTACAAATATTTTAATTCATCACACAAACATTTGCACTGGATGGGGATCGAATCCACGGGTTCGCGTGGCAGACTTACTACCAACTAAGCCACCAGGCCAGCCTTGACATTGGCCAGTATTGACTCGACGTCGTTATTTGCAAATGTGTAAATGCCTCCTCCCGGCTTAGAGCCTTCCACCACGGCTGGATTTCTGTTCCTGATGACCACCGAGACTTTTAAAACCCGTAAAGCGGCGCGGCATACGGGTGTTCGGCGACGGATGTGTATCTTCATGTGATTTTTTTTATTGAATCTACCCCCTAAAATTTTCAGGTTAGTTTTGACAAAACAAATCATAAGTGACGGTTTAACAAATAAAAAATGTTTGCGGCAGCAGAAAAAAAACTAGAAGAAACTAGGGAAATTAATGAATAGGATTTGTCTTAAGATTTGGTTTAATCACAGGTAAAAGAAAACTCTCGATTTTACCACAACATTATATCTATTTCATCTCCACCATTTAAGTGTTGTGTGTCAATGTGATTCCTCTTGAGAGTTAAAAGACCTCGCAACGCTCGGTCAAGACCAAAGGAGAGTTTTATCGTGTGCGTACAATACAGCCTTTCCGTTTTCATGGCCGAACATCGTTGTCAGAAGGTGAGGCGATGTTTACGAAACTATTAGGAAATTAAAAATAAATAAATGTTGTTTAGACAGTTCTGACACCTTAGTCCCAAACAAAGCAACATTTGTACTGTCCGTTGTCTCTATCATTTTAAGCTAAAAGAAAAGAGATACCAATAACAAAGCTAAGACTTACTGCCGCAACACTGCACTGTACAAAGATCATGCGACAAAGAGAAATGATCGAGGGTTGCAACCTTTTCAATAGGCGTGACGACAGGTCCTGCAATTATATTAAACTAGATGTCCGCCCCGGCTTCGCCCGTGGTACATTATATGGCACTCATCGGGATCCCGTACATATCCAACGGTGAAAGATTGACTGAACTCGGTTCAGACAATTCTGAGAATATCGCTTTCAAACAAAAAAAACTCTTCAGCTACCTGCTACGCCACCTGTCGGTAATTGGTCGTACCAATTCAGATTTAGAAACAAAGATTAGCAAAGGTTCTTCAACTTCAACTTTTCTTTTGGCTTCCATTCGTTGATGTGACCGTTGACATGACGACGATGAAATGACGTTTAGCTGTCGTTTACGTTTTAAGTCACGTCACACGGGAACGCGGTCGAACGGGATATTCGTCGTTTGTGGTTTTTGACGTCCCACGGGAACGCGATAAAAATTATCCTATGTCCTTTTCCTGGTCCTGAGGTACCTCCTCACAAATTTCCAGCCAAATCGGTTCAGCCGTTCTTGAGTTATAAATGGTGTAACTAACACGACTTTCTTTTATATATATAGATTGTTTGATATAATGACAGTATTTTAAATAGAATAAAATATGTACCAATTTTAATTTTGATAATTTTTAGTTTAACTTACATACTTTATGATCATGCCCATTTTAAAAAGTACGAAATTATTAGAAAATGTATTTACCATTGGATAACCCATTCAATTTCAAGTGACTTTTGTTATGAAACCAGTTTCCTAAACGCAATATTTAATATAGCTACCATACAAACTTCATGCGCGACGCATAGAAAATACGACAGTGTGACGTCACTTTTCTGTAGTGATTTGTATGAAGCATTTTTGGGAGAGTCCAAAATTGTGATTTAAAATCGTGATATTACGGGAAGTTTTTAAGATAACAAAGTAATTCTTTTTCAGTTATTGAGTAGCCTTTTGATGGCACATTAAATAAAAAATGAGTCGACATGCCTATTGCACTCAGTTGGACAGCTTACAAGTGACGGCATAGTGCGGAATCATATTACTTTATACCCTTCTATCATCCTATATTGGTCTCCTGGTGGTTCAATTGAACCATACATTTTATTCACGAGCCTACACGCCTACAGTCTATATACTATTTTGTTTAAATCCCCGAAGCAAAAACGAGGGGTGTTAAAATGAGTTTTGCGTGTGTCTGTGGCATCATACCTCCCGAACTAGTGACCCAAAGTTTATTTTGATATTTTTTTGAAGTGAAATCTCTTCTCTTGGCTCACCGCATACAGATTTTCCGTGGGCTGTGAATTGAGTTCAAGCGTCACGTTCGTAAATGAAAAAAAACTTCGTGTTAGATAGATAGATTAACTCTTTATTGCACTTAATTTAAAAGAAAAACAAAAGTTACTTATAACTAAACAAAATAAAGTAGCAATTGGCGACCTTATTACTAAAAGCGATCCAGGCAACCATAAGTGTTCTTTGTAAGTGAAAGATTTTTTCGGGTTACCACGGGATTGCCGAGGATACACAACATTTCTAGAAAACCATTGTCATGACCCTCCGTTTTCACTCGCGTAGTTTCCAAAGTGAGCAATCAAATTCTGAGTTATTATTCACTTCTGTCGGCAGTCCCTATGATGTCAATTTTTTTTTTAATCTGTTGTCGTCTGACTTATTATTTACCTATCGTCGCTTCATGGTGAGGTCATACCCATCGATTTAAATATAGTTTCGCCTTGGAGAGACAACAGTATGTGGGCTGTTGGCCGTGGCTTTGACTCCCGAACCCTGACGAAAGTGATGCTTACGTTGATTACGTGCGCTGAATGGTTCACCCACACAAACTCTGGCACCAAAATAATCTGGTGCTGTGTTTACCCAACAACGAAAAATAAAAAGGTCAAGTGCTAGTTGGATGTTTACACTAGTAGTTTAATGTTGAAGTTGTGCTGCCCAAGGTGTGTTAGGGAAAAATCAATGAAAGATTTTTTTTAAGTAAACATTGCATTGTAACTAACTCCAGGATAATACTTCTTGCTTTGCAAGTTATTATATATATATTATTTTTTTCTAAATATACTATACTTATACTATCTATACTAATGTTATAAAGCTGAAGAGTTTGTTTGAACGCTAGGATCTCGGGAACTACTGGTCCGAATTGAAAGATTATTTTTCTATTGGATAGTCCATTTATCGAGGAAGGTTATATATAGGCTATAGAACATAACGCTACTATCAATAGAAGCGAAGCATGAATCAAGAATGTAACAAAAACGGGAAAAAATATTCCTTTTTAAGAATTTTCGTAGCGTGCTTTGACATGACAGCATGTGTCTAAGATAGCGCCATTGAATATAAACCTTTGCTAACTAAATTTGTTTCTAAATCTGAGTTGGTACGACCAATTTCCGACAGGTGGCGTAGCAGGTATTTTTGTTTGAAAGCGATATAATTAGAAACGACCGAACTGATTTCAGTCATCAGTCATTCTTTTACCGTTGGATATGTACGGGATCCCGATGAGTGCTACAAAGTGGACCACACACATCTACGGACGGGGCGGACATCTAGTTCTCTAATAAGCCTAATTGCAACTATAGGATACTGTGGTTGAACTTAGACTGCTCTGAATCTTTTTGCTCGCTTTACTTCTTCAAAATATCCAAATTATATCGCAAATTCAAACGCTTAATTCGTAATAAATGTAAATTTGTCAAATTAAACTTCCGTCCTACCTCGCCAGTTCTTCCGCGGTTTCGAAACAGGTTAACCTCGACTGTGAGCGACCTTAGTGTTAACACTAATGCCATTATGTTTGACCTCAGGGTTAAATACCGATAGGTAAATCTTGTAACCCTAGTTAAAGTGTAAATTGTCAGTATATGAATGAGGAACTTTGACTTTGACCCCAAAGGCGGCTAATAATGTGATATTTTGGCTTAAACAGTCCACTATAACTTTACAAATTAACTAGCTCCCTGTTCCGGGCTCGCTCGTATATTGTCATTTAATGACCATTTTCATCGAAATAAAAACTGTCGTATCTCTCAATTAGGACGAAATCGATACTAATATTATAAAGCTGAATAATTTGTTTGTTTGTTTGAACACTAGGGTACTAGCAACGCCCCGCGATGTTACCCGCGTATTTCCCGTTCCTGTTTTTTTTTTTCGAGATAAAATGTAACCTATAATATATACTAGCTTTTACCCGCGACTTCGTCCGCGCCACATATTTATTAAAGTAATTGAGGCAGTACCTACTCGTACTACCATACAAATTCACGTTTCCTAATCAAAATCGGTCTAAGTCAAAGTTTTATATTTATTAATAAATGTACAATTTACACGACAAATTACAAAAAAAAACTATGTTATCAAAAAATTAATCAAAAACAGACTTTAATTTAAAATCATATTGGGACGGTCCACCAAATTTTATTAGAGTCTATTAGTAGATATTAGTAGATATATCGTCTGATTACATGAACGCAAATTTTAGTTTGTTGTTCATATTTCAAAAACCGCCCCACTGATTTCGATAAAATTTATATGACCACCTCTGAACTATAATCTACCAATCAACAAGAACAAAATTAAAAATTTTGATTAACCCCGACTACCTTAGATTTGTTATCTGTAGAACATTCTACTAGTCAAGCCCTTTCATTTGATACCCATATTAAGGGAATTGTGAAAAAGGAAATGTAATTCGCCATTTTGTGATAGCGGCCATCTTGGATTTGAAATTTGTCATAGTGCAAAGTATTCTACTAATCAAGCCCTTTCATTTGATACCCATATTGAGGTAGTAGTAGTGAAAATATTATATAATTCGCCATTTTGTGGTGGCGGCCATCTTGGTTTGAAATTTGTTATAGCGTTTAGTACTCTACTAGTCAAGCCCTTTCATTTGATTCCCATATTGAGGTAGGTTGTAAAGAAATATTTTGTCCGCCATTTTGTGGAGGCGGCCATTTTGAATCGATATTAACCAAACATAGCTAAGAACACCCGCACGGATATTAACTTTCAAATAAAAAAACGCATCGAAATCGGCCCATCCGTTTGAGCTCTACGGTGCCACAGACAGACACACACACAGACAGACAGACAGACAGACCGACAGACAGACATCGACGTCAAACTTATAACACCCCTTTTTTTTGTCGGGGGTTAAAAAAATAACCATCTAAATTGATTCACAATTGGAAATACAACTGGATTGATAACTTCCTCCTTTTTGAAGTCGGTTAAAATAGCATACAAAGAGTGCAAAGATCCTTCCATGCACACTTTTACTCCTCATTTCCACTCTTTTCAACTCTTTTCTGTGATAAAAGTCGCCGTTGTCCTTTCCTAAGTCTAGTCTATCTGTGCACCAAATTGTAACAAACTCTTTAAGTGGCTTAGGCGTTAGACGGCAACGGACAGAGAGAGCTACTTTCATATATATAATTTCGTATTAGAATTGAAAACAGGTGTTCCTGATCATTTTATAGGAGTCAGTTGTAAAGATTACCGAAAAGTAATACGTTTACTCCTCCAAAAAACTCATTTTCGCAGTTCTTAATTTGCCTTAATCGAGCGTCCATCATGCATAACATTTGATAAGACACCATGGAAATCTCGTCGACTATCAAAAATTCTGTCTGATACGCCATTTAGTGGCTGCGCCCATCTTAAATATTGAGGTTGTATAGTGCACTGTATTCTTCTTGTCAAGCCCTTTTATTTGATACCCATGTTGATGGGATTGATAAAACCTAAGTTATCCGCCATTGTGTAGAGGCCGCCATCTTGGATTTTAATTTTATATAGTACGTTGTATTCTACTGGTTGAGCACTTTCATTTGATACCCATATTGATGGGATTGATAAAACCTACGTTATCCGCCATTGTGTAGCGGCCGCCATCTTGGATTTCAATTTTTTATAGTATATTGTATTCTGCTTGTTGAGCCCTTTCATTTGATACCCATATTGATGGGATTAATAAAACATAAATTATCCGCCATTTTGTAGCGGCGGCCATCTTGAATTTATTTAAGTACATTAATTATAAATAAATGATACCGCTAGAAGCGTCTTGAAACGCTCTTGAGAGTAAATGGCTCAAACGGGTAAAAGTAAGGTGGCACTTCATATGCCGAAACATAAACACCGCACTTATGTAACCTGACACCCGTTTTCCCGCCAAATTTGTAAAACGCGAAAAGCGGCCAGTGTATCAAGCGGTTATATAAGTATCCCTGTATATTTAGAAATTATAAAATTGCTGGAACAAACGTTTATCGACTCCATTTCAAGTGTCTAGATACAAAGTTTCATGGTTTTATTTTCAATAATATTGAACTTCCAGACTTTCACCCCCAATTCCACCCCCGTAGGTACAGTTCGAAACTACAAAACTGCTTAAATATACATTTTATGGTTTCGTGTTAAATATCTAGACGTAAAGTTTCATAGTTCTTCAACAATGACAAAGTTTTCCATATAAACTTTCATCCCTTATTTGAACCCTTTTAACCCTTTTTCCGGAACAAAAAGTAGCCTATGTCCTTTCTCGGGATCTATTCTATCTATGTATCAAATTTCATCAAAATCTGTTGGTTGGTTTAGGCGGTAAAGACGGACAGACAGACAGACAGACAGAGTTACTTTCGCATTTATAATATTAGTATGGATGTTGCTATTAAAAAGTAAGTTAGTCTAGACCAGGAGTTCCCAAACTTATTTTTTATGCTGCCTACTTTGTTAATAAATTATTTTAGCGCCCCCATTTTTTCACATATTGAAAACCACTATATCTTCAAATTAAATTAATTAATTACCTAATTATTGTGAGCTATATGGATGGAGAAACATTCATTCTAAACAAAACTTTTATTATAACCCCCAAGAGTTAACTTAAGACCTGTGCCCAGTAAATAGTACATAACGGACTCCAAGCCTCTGCATAACGCCCTCATTTTTTTCGGGGTATCTTACCGCCCCCTAATAGGCCTGCGGCGAACACAATCTATCATCTAGTTATCTCCCACTTTGGGAAAGGCTGGTCTAGACTATATTCTGGCTGTGTTACAAACTTCAACCCAATCCGTTCCAACGTGATTGAGCAACGAACATCCAAACTTTCGCATTTGTAAAGTTTGCAGGATTTAATGTCAAGTGATGGCTAACAGTCGAGAGGAAACTGGCGACAAACAAGCGGCCCGAATACCAAGTTCAAAGTGTCGCCCGGTCAAAAATAAACCGCGACTGGCCTCACCTTGACCGAAATAAAACTGTTTTTTAACTGGCGAAGTGTAGCTGTTGAACTCTTATGTCGTTTCGGTAAATGTGATACAAACATGTGTATTGTAGCTGTGCCCGCAATTTCACGCGCTTTTCAAGGGTTTTTGAAGTGAAAACTTCTTTTGACGCGCCACAGACAAATTTTTCGTGGGCTGTGAATTGAATTCTAGCGTCACGCTCGGGAATGATGAGAAATGTACGGGTAAACTCGGGACCACGACCATTGGCCATCTAGAAATGCTAATCAGCATTTCTATATAGCCATGCTCATAGCCACGCCCTCCGGTTTCACCCGCGTAGTTTCCAAATTCTGAGTTATAAGTTTTCACTTCTATTGGCAGTTCCTATGGCTGCAGTAATTTTTATAGTTTCAATACCTCTTCTAATCCATTCGCAATTCCGTACTAAAATCATGCGACAAGGAGAAATGATCAAGAGCTGCAACCCTCTTCAACTGCACTTACTTGGACAGCTTACAAGTGACGGCATAGTGCTGAATCTTGTTACTTTATACCCTTCTATCATCCTACATAGGTCTCCTGATCTGCAGTATATAAGGACTGATTTTCATTTAGCGTCCATTGATAAAATTTGTAAGCATAGATTTAGTGTAAAAAAAAAGGTTTTTTTTTATATACTGTTGATAAAACATTTGTAATATCTGAAATAAATGAAATGAATGAATGAATAGTTACTGACCAGAGTGACATATTATTGGCTAATTTTGTGATTTTAATAATGTTTCATTTTAATGAAAGGCTCGTGGCTTAGTGGGTAGTAGCTCTGCCTGCGACGCCGAGGGTCGTGGGTTCGATTCCCACCCAGTGCAAATATTTGTGTGATGAATTCAAATGTTTGCACTGTGTCTGGGTGTTTCTATCTATACTTCTATACTAATATTATAAAGAGGAAAGATTTGTTTGTTTGTTTATTTGTAATGAATAGGCTCCGAAACTACTGGACCGATTTCAAAAATTCTTTCACCTTTGGAAAGCTACATTATCCCCGAGTAACATAGGCTATATTATATTTAAAAAAAAATTAGGAATCCTTACTAAAACTCCAATAATGTAACATAAGGTGTATGTTAATGTAACATAATCCACAGACAACATTATTGATAATATCATTGTCTGTGGTAGTTGTGTGCTGGCAACACTAACGGCGCACTTTTTTCTTCTTATCGTGACAGCCGGCTGGTCCAGTCACAGTTTTGTAATCATATTTTAAATAGTGCACAAATAAAGTGAATTTGTTTAACTTACGTCTTATTTTATTGCTAACAGTTTTGGTGCCGAAATAAAACAGAGAAAAAGTGATGTGAGTTCTTCAAATTCCACAAGAAGTGTTAGTCGGCCACGCTATATTGTATTGCGCGCTATATCAAATTTAATACTAGCACCTACAACGGGACGCATGATTTCCTTCAATTCAGTGCGAGTAATTAATGGATCATGCCGGTGGAGTGAAATTTGCATTCAATTGAGATAAGAAGCGACGCCATTTTGATTGTCCTTCACAATCGCTGCGGTCAGTTCATTAACGTCGGCCATCTTACTCCGGCGCCTGCGCTTCCCTCCAAAAGTTAACCTATATGTCATCGAGCGACACTGACGTTGCTATCACTGAAATCGACAGTGACACTGACGTATCGTTCATCAGTACCTTAGCAAGATCGTCAACACCAACAATTAAACGATTTCAGCTAACTATGGAAAAATCCCAGCAATTAGCACGCCTGCGCCAGGCCAGAGGACATTGCAAACAAGCAATAACCCGCTTGGAAAAGTTTTTCTCCACACTAGAGCAACTAGATGCTGATGAAATACAAACGCGTCACAAGGCACTCAAGGAGACATATGGAAAGTTCCAGGAAGTGCAGCTGGATATCATATGCATTGATGAAGCAGATGATGAAACGGAACAAGTGGAGGAGCGATTCTTCGCACTGTGCACCACTATTAATAAATTAAAGGCCAATATTTCACATCCATTGGAGGCCACCACACACTGATTACGAAAAACAAGTCGCCCAAACTCCCTAATATAAACATCGCTACATTTGATGGACGTGAGATAGCAGCGTACAAGCCATTCAAGGACCTTTTCACTGCAGTGATTGACAAAAACAAGGATTTAAGTGATATTGAAAAATGTACTACCTACGTTACATTGTGTCAGGGTGAGGCCTTGCAAATCATAGAGGGACTTCAATTTCCAATGAATCATACAGGCAAGCATTTGAGTTGTTAAACAAGAGGTATGACAATCCCACACTGTTAATAAACAACCATGTTAGTCTTTTGCTAGATTTACCTAATGTGCAGAGAGGTACAGCACAGCAGCTGAGAGATTTAGTTACCGTGTTCGACAAAATGTAATGGCTTTAAAAATCTAAAACAGCCTGTTGAGTATTGGGACACAATGCTTGTGTGCTTATTAACTAAGAAACTAGATCTCCTCACTGTTAGGTTGTATCACTCTGACAGAGACTTTAATGTTGTGCCCACTTTAAATGAATTACTAGAATTTTTAGAAAAAAGAGCTGCATCTCTTGAGAGTAGTCCAACAACAGCTGATAAAAACAAACCCAAAGGTAGTGTAAGCTTGACGACTGGAGTGGCTGCTAACAATGTCATCAAATGTAAGTGTTGCTCCCAAGATCATAGACTATTCAAGTGCCCTCAGTTTTCACTAATGTCCCCACATAAAAGAAATGAATTTGCAATTCAAAACAAAATTTGTAAAATTTGTTTAGGGTCACACGCACAAAATGCCGTTATCACTTTCAGTGCAAGCTATGCAAGTCCAAGACTCATAACACAGCGTTGCATGTTGAGTCAGTAAATGAGAAACAGAAACCAAGCGAGGACGCACAACCAGAGCCAGCAATAAGTGTGCTTTCATCTAAAAATCCCGCTGCCAAGGTGCTATTGCCAACAATCAAAGTATTAGTCAATGATGCTTTTGGAAATAAATTGGTAGTTAGAGGCTTGTTAGACTCTGGTAGTCAATCATCCTTTTGCACAAAGGACCTCTCGCCGACAGGTTAGGTTTGCAACCATTTTCTCAAAATTCAAATATTGTCACACTAGGTGACCAAGTAAGTAAAATAAGTTCAGCGGTCAATCTAGTAATTACCTCAATGACTGAACAATTCCAATTAAAACAACCTGCTCTATTGTTGAACATATCACCAACCCTTTGCCTCAAAGGAGGTTTGAGTCACAATCATACATGATTCCAAAGGGTATTACATTGGCTGACAATGAGTTTAACATTCCAGGAAACATAACACTGCTTCTCGGAGCGGACATATTCTTCAGAGTTCTGACTGATGGAAAGATAGAGGGTGGACCTGCAGACCCTATCCTGATCAACACCAGGTTTGGATACATCATCTCAGGTGACAACTTTCCTTGTTCAAATTTCTTAACGACTATGCATACAGTGGTTTGTCACAATCTAGATAATCTTGTAAAAAAATTCTGGGAAACAGAAAAGGTACCAGAAATATTTCTAGAATCGTTGCGAACACGAGCATAGTGAAGGGGTATTCAAGGACTCTGTCAAAATCATAAATAATAGGTTTGAAGTAAAACTTCCATTGAAATGCAGTTTGAAGGAAATTGATTCCTCACAATCATTTGCAATAGCTTTACAGCGCTTTCATAACCTTGAGAAACGTTTTGCTAGAGATCCATTATATAAAAAAATGTATGTTGACTTTATACAAGATTATTTAAATCTAGGACATGCAAAAATTATTGATACAGAAGCACCATGTCACGATGAGCAGCCATTGTATTTTCTTCCTCACCATGCTGTCCTCAAAACTGATAAAGTAACAAATAAATTGCGCACTGTCTTCGATGGTAGTGCAAAAAGCAGGTCCGGCATTAGCTTAAATGAAATGTTGTCTAACGGGCCTGTGGTTCAAAAACAATTATTTGATGTTTTATTGCAGTTTCGCACATTCAAGTACACTCTTATGTGTGATATACGTCATATGTTCAGGCAAATACTTGTTCATCCACATCACAGGGTTCTGCAAAATATTTTGTGGCGCAATTCTCCTGTTGAACAACTAAAATGCATTCAACTCCAAACAGTGACATATGGGTTGACTTGCTCCACCTATCTAGCGACTAGATGTCTTGTAGAACTTGCCAAAACAAACTTGAACACCTTTCCACTAGCTTGTCATGCTATATTAAACAACTCTTATATTGATGATATCATATGCGGAGAAAACACAATCAGTGCCGCCAACCAGTTGCAAAATCAATTAATAAATCTATTGAAATTAGCTGGGTTTGAGCTTCATAAGTGGTGCTCAAACAACATCGCCCTCTTAAAGGAATTCCCAACAGAGAATTTAGGTTTCATCAATAAGGATCTGGATTGGGACAAACTAACTGTAAAGACATTAGGTTTGTCTTATCACACCAAGGAGGATGTATTCAAAATCACTGGTGCAGTAGTGACAGCAACAGACACTCCCACTAAAGGTCTGTGCTCAGTTCGATAAGCAAATTCTTTGATCCGATAGGATTTGCAGGTCCACTTACTGTCAGGGCTAAGTTGATATTACAACAGATCTGGCAAAGCAATCTAGACTGGGATGAGCCATTGCCTGCTGGTCTGGCTAATATTTGGTTTAAGTTTCAATCTGAAATCTCAAATATGTCTCCAATTTGTGTTGAACGTAACATCAAACTTTATGATTCTCAGCACACTGAATTAATTGGTTATTGTGATGCCTCTACTGATGCGTATGGTTGTTGTGTCTATATTAAAGTACAAATACAGGGTGTTTACCATATTTTCTTATTGTGTTCAAAATCAAAAATAGCACCACTTCATTCTAGACTCACAGTTCCAAAACTGGAACTGAATGGTGCATGCTGCTTGCTAAACTTATAGCTAAGGTTTCAAATACATTAACAAGTATCAAGTCCATTTACTTATTTTCTGACTCAAAAATTGTACTAGGATGGCTCCAGTCTTCAACCACTACACTCCCTGCCTACATAGGCAATAGAGTAAAAGAAATAAATGCAAAGTCGAATAACATGACTTGGCTCTATACTCCAGGGTTACTCAACCCAGCTGACATTCTCTCAAGAGGTGCCAGCCCGAACAGCATACATGCAAATGAGTTGTGGTGGCAAGGCCAAATTACTTAGTAAACCATAATTATAATTTATATATGATTGTAATAGAATCTCCATTAACATGCAACAATTTTGTAACTGAGCTGTCCACTAATGATGATGATAATTTATGGTCCCTTTACAGCAAGTACTCTTCCTATACAAAATTGCAGCGAATAATGTGCTACATTTAAGATTCACCAACAAATGCAAAATAAAATTCCATCTATAAAGAACATTTGTCTGTCACTGAGATAAGGGTAGCCTCTCAAACTATAATAAAGGGAATTCAGTCATATCATTTTAGTAATGAAATCAAATGCATACATCTCAGTAAGCAAATTAATTCTAATTTAAAATCACTTCATCCATTCTTAGATGGCAATGGGCTGCTTAGAGTTGGAGGCAGACTACAGCATTCCCATCTTTCATATGATAAAAAATTCCCCATAATTCTACCCAATAAATGTCATGTCACTAAATTAATTATACTGAATGAGCATCTTTCTTTATTACATGCCGGGCAAAATTAACCACAAACAGCCTTTGTCAAAATTATCACATCATTAATGGACAACGACAAATAAAATCGGTTATACATAAATGTTTAACATGTAATAAATTTAAGGCTGAGGGAGCCAAACAGCTTATGGGTTCACTCCCAAAGGATAGAGTAACGCCAGCAAGACCATTTGAAAGAGTGGGGGTTGATTACTGCGGTCCGTTTGAAGTCAAACAGCACACCATAAGACGGAGTGTAATTTCAAAGGGTATGTGGCAGTATTTGTCTGCTTTACCACCAAGGCTGCTCATTTAGAGCTTGTTGCAGACCTCACCACCGAGGCCTTTCTGGCTGCCTTTAAGCGCTTCATATCAAGAAGAGGTTGTCCATCAAATGTCTACTGTGACAATGCAAGCACATTCAAAGGTGCCAATAATGTGTTAAATGAGCTTTACAAGTTACATCAAAGCTCTGATTTTCAAGACAATGTTAATAATTTTGCCACCAAAAGGGCATTCAGTTCAATTTCATTCCAGCCTATAGTCCGACTCAGGGCGGATTATGGGAGGCTGCGGTCCGTTCCACCAAAACAATCTTTAAAAGGTGACAGGCTCAAAAACACATACATTTGAGCAATTTAGTACATTATTATGTGAAATAGAAGGCATACTAAACTCAAGGCCTCTTACAAGCATGTCTAGTGATCCTAATGATTATTCATGTCTCACACCAGGCCACTTCTTGATAGGTAGCGCTCTAAATTCATTCCCACAGCCAGACATAACAGAAATCCTTCAAACAGACTGAAGTACTGGAGGTGCTGTGAACAGATGCGACAAAGATTTTGGCGTGCTTGGTCAAACAGTACCTGCACTTACTTAATAAACGCACTAAGTGCTATAAAGAATATCCAAACATAAAGCAAGGCATGATCGTTCTGCTCAGACACCCCAACACTCCAGTCCTTCAATGGCCTTTGGGCAGGATTCAAAGAGTTTATACTGGTGTGGACAATAAGGTCCGAATTGTTGATATCAAAACAGCTGATGGCAAAGTTCATAGCAGAGCCATTTCACAATTAGTGGTTCTTCCCACTGATCCTGATTAACCTATTTGTTCAATTATTGTATCAGCAGCCTATATAGTGTTAAACTCTAAAATATACATTCTAAAATTTAAATATATTAAGTTATTTCTGTATAAGTGTAACTGTAAAATGCAAGGGCCAGCCAGCAATTAGTTTTAAGCTAGCTTAATTCAAAGAAAAATGAAACCAAGATGTAATTGACACTTTGTAATTGTCTAATTGTTTCATCGGCTTACATATTTGTGAAAACTAATAGTGATTAATTAAGACTCCATATGAGTATTTCGGTAACATAAATAAATTTAGTCATTAGTTTTGTATACAACTAATTTGATGAAACATGTTATAACTTAAAACCTAGCAAATTCAATTAAAATATCATTCAAGTAACTAAATGTTAGCCAAATTATTTATTTAATTCTATTTAAATTTAAAATCTGCGTTAATTAAGGCATGTTGAAACTTAAATTGTATAATTAATGTAGTAGCTGCTATAATATCTTATTTTCACTTTATGTTAACTCTCAAATGGGGTCATTTGCTGTCCCCCCCAATCTGTTAATGTAACATAATCCACAGACAACATTATTGATAATATCATTGTCTGTGGTAGTTGTGTGCTGGCAACACTAACGGCGCACTTTTTTCTTCTTATCGTGACAGCCGGCTGGTCCAGTCACAGTTTTAATCATATTTTAAATAGTAATCAAATAAAGTGAATTTGTTTAACTTACGTCTTATTTTATTGCTAACAGTGTAAAAAAGACTGAAAAATTCCTGTCGCGTGCGCTGCGAAAACTTTGATGATAAACAAAATCATTTACGACTTTGCAGAACTCATCATTATCTACAAAAAGTGTCGAGTCAATGTAATAAAATAAAGTGCCGCGCGGCTCACTCGCGCGATCGGCTCCCTACGCTAGGGATGGGCAAATAAACAAAATATATCGATATTAATGGTATCGATACTTACCAAATGTATCGATATATATTTTCAAAAAATATCGATATTTCGATATATCGATTTTTTTCAAGAGAAGGTTACTTAAATATTAAGCACTTATTAATTAGATAAATGAAAATACATAATATCTGGCATAGTATTGACGTGACAACGACTAATAAATCGATGAACGCCGGCTGCGTGCACGAAAAAGTGTCCCATTACGCTCATTGTACGCTTGCACCGCATCTTTCAGTGTTTTGTTATACGTTGTCGTTCGTAAACTAACCGACTATACAGACAACCAATTTTATTATTTGTTCATAATTCGTACATATTTTAATGTTCAAAATTAACCATCACTGAAACCAGTATTCGTCTGTGTTATGTAGGTGCATGAGTGCGCATTTACCCACCGTGTTGTCACTAGCTCCGCTCCAACCTACATATACAATAGTCTGATATAGACATCAGCAGCAATCTTTCTTTAAAGTGCCTACCTGTCAATCTGCTCCTATTATCCGGCACTGTTAAATTAACGACTGAAGCTACCCTTTCGGATATTAGAGCGATTTCCAAAAGAACCGGAGTAAAAATTTGGCAATTCACCCAAAAATCAATTGGAATTTAATTAACTTTTATAGGTTTACATTTGACCGCCATCTCGCCTGATGTTAAACGATGATGCGGTCTACGATGGAGCGTGTTTATCTAGAAGAAACCGATTCCTCTCGATTTGAAGACACAAAGATTGTAACTATCGGGAAAAACTCTCTCAGGCAACGTATTCCACAGCCTTGACGTTCTTATCACAAAAGTAGAGTCAAATCTCTTCGTTCGTGTCTTTGGGACACCAACCATGAAACGATGTCGCTTTTTCGAGCTACGAGCATTACGATAGACAAGAACAAAATTAAAAATTTTGATTAACCCCTGACTACCTCGGATCTCGGATTATCTGTATAACGTTCTACTAGTCAAGCCCTTTCATTTGATACTCATATTAAGAGAGTTGTGAAAAAGAAATGTATTTCGCCATTTTGCTGTAGCGGACATGTTGGATTAAAATTTGTCCTAGTGCTCTACTAGTCAAGCCCTTTTATTTGATACCCATATTGAGGTAGTAGTGAAAAAATAATACAATTTGGCATTTTGTGGTGGCGGCCATCTTGGATTTGAAATTTGTTATAATGTATAGTATTTTGCTAGTCAAGCCCTTTCATTTGATACCCATATTGATGTAGGTTGTGAAGAAATATTTTGTCCGCCATTTTGTGGAGGCGGCCATTTTGAATCGATATTAACAAAACATAGCTAAGAACATCCACACGGATATTAACCTTCAAATAAAAAAAACCGCATCGAAATCGGCCCATTCGTTTGAGCTCTACGGTGCCACAGACAGACAGACAGACAGACATCGACGTCAAACTTATAACACCCCTTTTTTTGGTCGGGGGTTAAAAAAATCAGTCGCACACTCTCCGGTGTGTATCCGATCTGACTTCTTCTCAAAAAGTGGTTGGTCCATACACTGGTTAAGCTAATTGGGGACAGATCCAGAGCTCGGAATCTCTGGCGTAGCTGTTTTCAGATTTAAAAGCTGCTCACGTCTGCACCATATAGACGTTTTATTTATTTTGCTTTTGCTGATGTTGCTCGGTCAGACCTCACATCTGGAGAACGATGTCCTGAATAAATTTGACACTGAAGAATATTCTGAGCGAATATAGTTGCTTGTGTTTCATATAGCATTTAAATACTGCAATTGGAGAATTAAAGTGTATATATGCTTGAAAATTCGAGGCAAAACATATCGTTTTCGATATCCGAAAATAAATATCGAAAATCGATATATCGGAAATAAAAAAATCGACGATAAATATCGATTATATTCGAAAATAAAATCGATATTTCGATATATCGATTTTTTTTGCCCAAGCCTACCCTACGCAGCGGTCGTGTGCGTGATCGTATGATTTTAGCTTGAAAAAATTTTGAATTCGCTTTAATTTCGTTTCGTAGGTAAAAGAGTATATGATAATAAATAATATATTTTAATGTAACTTTTCAAACTGCTTATAGTAGTATTTTAGGGGTATTCATTCCTGTTCAAAATTTAAGCAAAAATTTAGTAAAAGGTAGTTTTCCACGCCCATATTTTTAATTTTCTTTCAATAAGTACCTACTACTTACCTGATAATAAATATTATATTTTAATTATTCAAACAGCTTAGTACTTCATATAGTTCAATAAGCAAAAATTTAGTAATAGCCTGTTTAATTATTTATTTCCTTCTATTTTCATTTTATAGGTAATGCCTAAAATTCCAAAAGATCAAGATATCAACTTTCTAAACATAGTTCCCAGGCGAGGGCAATAAAAATACGGCGTAATGAGGAATCTTCATCAGAAACTGAAAATCGCCTTGCAAGTCGGAGAGAATACGCGTCGCAATCGCGTGCTAGAGAGTCAAGTATCGAGCGTTCGCAGCGGCTTGCTGAACAAAATTTTATCACTGGCCCAGCAGCTGGTCAAGTAGCTCATATACCGAGGATACCGATGATTCCAACTGATCTGCCAATCCCTTTTAAACGACTTCAGTTTCCGGTGAAATCATCTTTCGCGTTAACTATTAACAAGTCCCAGGGCCAAACCTTCGAATTATTAGGGATCGACCTACGAAAAGAATGTTTCACTCATGGCCAACTGTATGTTGGCCTATCACGTGTCGGAGCTCCTGAAAATCAGTTTATTTTGCTGCCTCAAATATCGTTTACAGGGAAGCTCTGACTCACTAAAACTAATGGCTTTTTGTAAATAATATTATATATGTATAAAATTTTAAAATATACAAAAAACATTAATAAAAAAAATCATAAAAAAATTCAAACTCCTTTATAATTTTACTTTTTTAAACCCGATACAAAAAAAGGGTGTGTGTGTGTATGTACCGTGCGAAGCCGGGGCGGGCCGCTAGTGTATAATAAGTATGTATTTAGATATAAGTATTCTATCAGCTATCTGGCCGCCATATTACAAGCTTTGCTTAGTTTGGGGTCAGATGGTGTTGTGTGTGAATTGTCCACGAATATTTATTTATTTATTTAATTCTGACAACGTAATTTAAAATATATATAGGTATACATCTTGACATTATTTATTTCTCCATTTATTCATTTTTGACATTTATTCGATAAGTATATCATTAAATTTCAAATTGTAAACTCGACTTTAATAATATATTTTTTTGAATAATACCGTGACTCTTGGGTAAAAAGACGAACATGGTTGACCGTGAATGGATAGCTGTAACAGCATTGCTTATCTGATTGGCTGATGTTGTTTCTTCTAAATCAAAACTACCTACATTCCCCAACAATTATTCAACTTATTAAATGTGAATTTGGTACCTGATATTGTTGGTGATTTGAACGTGAATGTGTTATTATTTACAGATTACATTGAATAGATAAGCTGTTTACTAACTTTATTTTTATAACTTTGCATGCCGAAAGGCAGTATTTGGCGTACTTTAAAACCACTAACCATCTTTTGTAAACCCATATACGCAATAAATATATTTCATTTTATTACAAAAATAGATTGTAGATGATTTGTTTATCGCGTCGGAGCGACGTCCACTCCGGTCGTCCCACTTAGTTTTGAGGTCGCACAACGCAATATAAAATACTTTGATAAATTGCGTATCGGTCGAATAATAGTTGATCAATTGTGTGTTCACCTGTCGGAAATTGGTCGTACCAACTCAGATTTAGAAATTTATTAATTTGTCCTGTAATGCTATTATTGTTATGATCAATTTTTAAAATTTGTAGTTGATGTAATAAATAAAGATATAAATAAAGTGTTATATTATTATTATTTAGAAACAAAGATTAGCAAAGGTTTTATATTCAAGAGGTATGTAATCTGTGATATTCAATGACGCAATCTTAGACACATGCCGTCATTTGTCATGTCAAAGCATGAAACGTACGAAAACTCTCAAAAAGGAATATTTTTCCCGATTTTGTTACATTCTTGATTCATGCTCCGCTTCTATTAATAGTAGCGTTTTGTTCTATGGCCTATAGCCTTCCTCGATAAATGGACTATCCAATAGAAAAATAAACTTTCGATTCGGAGCAGTACTTCCTGAGATCCTGGCGTTCAAACAAACAAACAAACTCTTCAGCTTTATAATATTAGTATAGATTGTAAAATTTCGGCTCGATCGGTGCAGAACTTTTTGAGTTTTTGAAGCGTACACAAACCAACATAACGTTTTTATATATAGATATATGGTTCAACGTTTTGTAATCTATTCTTTGTACGCAACAGCTGTTTTTCGTTCTCACTACGAGGGGATACAACGCCAACCGTGTCAACGAACCCCAAGCGTTGAACTGGGCGCTGTCGGTCACCCGTTACATGTAAAATTTATTTGGGATAAAAGGTTACACTACCGTTACGCCCTGGATAATCCGGCCTTACTACAAAGTTACAAAGCATTAAGAAACGGTTTTCGAAAGTAAAAAAAAACATGTTTGACCGAATGTTGAAGATAAAATCCAAAAATGCTCACGGTAGGAATGCGTTAATATTGTATTGTTGTACTATAATAATGTATAGTGTTGTAAACTCACACGCTAGATGTATTATACCCAATCAACAAATATATACAATATAACTAATATTATAAAGCTGAAGAGTTTGTATGTTTGAACGCTAGGATCTCGGGAAATACTGGTCCGAATTGAAAGATTATTTTTCTATTGGATAGTCAATTTATCGCGGAAGGCTATAGAACATAACGCTACTATCAATAGAAGCGGAGCATGAATCAAGAATGTAACAAAAACGGGAAAAAATATTCCGTTTTGAGAGTTTTCGTACCGTGCTTTGACATGCGTCATTGAATATAAACCTTTGCTAATAAAATTTGTTTCTAAATCTGAGTTTGTACGACCGATTTCCGTTAGGTGGCGTAGCAGATAGCTAAAGAGGTTTTTTGTTTGAAAGCGATTCTCAGGAATGATTGAACCGATTTCAGTCAATCTTTCACCGTTGGATATGTACGGGAGTGCTATATAATGTACCACGGGCGAACCCGGGTCGGACATCTAGTGTAATAATATTCCGGGAGCTACTAGTAAATTTTGGGTAGGTGTTTGAGGCAAGCTGAAAACTAGGCACATACCTCTCCTAGTTACTCCCCAACACGGAGTTTTTTTGTTCAGTGAATGTGTTTGAGGCAATATGCAATTTGTATGTGTTGTAGTTTAATGTTTAAAGAATAATAATGAGAGAATGATTGATAGCCAGATCTATGATTTATTCGGGGCTTTAACATTGCCAGGCGCGTGCAAATATGTTTTGCAAAAAAATACGAAAAACTGGTTTGAGGCAATTTGAAATTTAAATTTGGTGTTATTTAAAAAATTGGGATTCTCAAAAAGAGAGATCATCTAGGGAGGGAGGGACTATCTACCTGCCGGGTAGTCAAAATTGAGGGATTCATTTTGCCCCGCTGCCCACCAGGCAGGTCAGCCGCTCCATGTGGGGGATATATTAGAAGAACTATGTGCCAAGTTTTCTGCATGCCTCAAATACATACCTAAATTTTTGGTACCAGCTCTCGGAATATAACTATGTCTACTCACTACTATGTATATATATGTCATCCTAAAACTGTAAATGCTATCAGTTTGTGATCAATCGCGACCGATTATAAACCTACAGTGCGTTAGTTCCACTTGCCGTAATTTTCCCGCGTAGAAAAGTACAATATCCGCTATTATAGACTACAATATGTGTTCTAAATCTCAGCACGATCCGTTGAGGCGTGGCGACGTGATCGAGCAACAAACATAAACATTTATAACATTTGTAGGATAAAGTATGTATTACACAGAATTAACGTCGAAAATCTGGCAAAAGAAGCACGGCGTCAAAGCCCATAAACTTAGTGACAAATCCAAATATAACCCGTTACTCAAACATAACCATATGCGCACGCGCAACCAACAGCCGTTAGAAAACTATAAACAAAGATGGCGTCAGCTCTATCAGCGTTCTAACTTCAATCTATTTCAGGCGCGAAAGTGGAGCGATATTATTGGTCGGGAGTTTGATGCAAAACTGCCTATTAAAGCTATTAAAAATATTTCGGTATTTTTTTTAATAAAGAGTGACGAGACGGTCAGGACATGTGCCTGATGGTAAGCAACATGCCTGACACATAACAGCACAGTGACACGCAGCTATTGGAACATGAAGAGTCCAGATCATTACCTAGCGCTCCACCGCGCTCGTCACCCAGAGATCTAACATGTTATATCTCTAAGCCCTGTAATTTCAATGGAAACATTACCCTTCAAACCGGAACACAGAGATCTTGGCCGCACTGCTTGGCGGTAGACTAACTGGCAAAGGTGTGGTACTTCTTCAGGCGGACTCTGCCAAGCGTCCTACCACTACTAAATTATCATTTTTGTTGGTCGTATAGGACGCCGTTTGTTCTGGCAACACTCTGTTACCGTGACTGTTAATTATGTGTGTGAGATAGTTGATTTGAATTAAAACAATGACAGTTTTCTAAAACTATTGTTGTTTTAACCTAGTTCTACCCACGGTTTAATTCATTGAACCGTAAATGAATATATATATATATCTTTAATTTATAAATGTAGTGACGACACAAATGCGGCGGTAATCAACGCATACTTTTAATTTCGGGTACATTTCGGAGAGTGTGATCTTTCTTTGATCTAACCTTTTTTATATAGTACTATCGACCCGCCCCGGCTTCGCACGGGTGTAATGCTGGTAATAAAAATACGAATGAAAATGGTTACTGTGGGTTATCCCTAAGAGATAGACATATACCATTGTTGGCTTTTTTGTAGACCTTTTAAGGGGTACAAAACTGCAGTACATTATTTTGATCCAACTCGTCGGATCCAGCCAGCGCCAGCGTTTGCAAAGTAAACGCAAAAATGTGTTTATTTATGACATCACATTAGAAACCTTTTTAAATTATTAGTGTTTATCTACTGTTGTATACACTACCCACTAGATGGACAGATGACCTCACAAAGGTCGCTGGAAACCGCTGGTTGCAGGTTGCGCAGGACCGTTCGTTGTGGAAATCTAGGGCGGAGGCATATGTTCAGCAGTGGACTTCTTGTGGCTGATGATGATGATGATGACTGTTGTATGCTTATATTATACCTACATGTAAAACTTCCTCTTGAATCACGCTATCTTTAAAAAAAACGCGCATCAAAATCTGTTTGGTAGTTTTAAAGATCTAAGCATACGTAGGGACAGCGAAAGCGACTTTGTTTTATACTATGTAATGATAGTGACGAGACGAGCAGGGCATGAGGCCTGCTAGTAAGGAACCTGCCTGCCATATAACACATATAACATAATAACATATAGCACAGTGACACGCAGCTATTGGACACACAATTTTAACCGCGTAGTTCTCGCGTTACATTCATTTTCCCGCTGTAAAAAGTAGCTTTTATGTTATTCGAGACTATAGAGGTAATATGTGTTCAAAAAATTTCGACCATATTTGTGGAGCCGTTTCGACGTGATCGAGCAAGAAACATCCAAACTCTCGCATTCATAATGTTAGTAGGAATACACTACACGTGTAGAACTAATGATCGTGGTGAAATAAATTAAAACGTATGACGTGTGTGGAATTGTATTTGGTCAAGGTTTGTTAATATTTCGTATGACTGTAATGCATGATGGCTTAGTGGTTAGATCGTGTAATACACAATCGTGAGGGCATAGGTTCATATCCCGTCTGCGATTTCAAGCGATAAGATTTTATTGATTTTTTGAAGTGAAAATTTCTTTCGGCGCGCCTAGACAGATTTTATTTAGAATTGAATTCTAGCGTCACGCTCGGGTATGATAAGAAATCTTCGGGTAAACTCGGGACCATAGCCATTGCATATCTAGAGATGCGTCAGCCAATGGGAAATGCTGACGCATTTCTAGATGGATGGCAGGTCACGCCCTCCGGTTGCACCCGCATAGTTTCCGAAGTAAGCTATCGAATTCTGAGTTATAAGTTTTCACTTCTATCGGCAGTTCCTATGACTGCCAATTTTGTTATCGCTCATTGGTCCGCGTTTGACATCCAACTTGCGTGATGGTCAACGTTGTCGAAGACGATGCACTCGCCTAGAAAATGAACTTGAAAAGCTCTAGATTGTATCTCTGAGGGAACAAGGAGGCCGCTAACTTATTCCACTTGTTATCCACTTTTTCTTTGTCTGTACATACTTTTTTTTTTTTTAAATAAAGAGTGACGAGACGATCAGGACATGTGCCTGATGGTAAGCAACATGCCTGACACATAACAGCGCAGTGACACGCAGCTATTGGAACATGAAGAGTCCAAATCATTACCTAGCACTGCACTGCGCTCGTCACCCAGAGATCTAAGATCTTATATCTCTAAGCCCTGTAATTTCTCTGGAAACATTGTCCTTCAAACCGGAACACAGTAATGTTTGCACATTACTGCTTGGCGGTAGAATACTTATACATTATATCTGTTTTGGATGTGACTATTAAAGAGTATCAATTCTCGTTAGTGTTTTTCCGAGTTCAGATTTATACGAGTTTGTCATCGCCACCGGGCTTATAGGGGAAGGAAAACATCGCGAGGTTTTTTTTTATGAATTTTAAGGAAGATCCTTTCCTTGGAAAATCTGTAAAATTTCATCTGTTTAAAAAGTAGTGATTGCAAAACACAATTTTTTCCTACTTCTTAGTAGGACCTACTCTTCATTTATTTCTTATCTTAATTTTTTTACAATAAATATAGAAATATATAATAATGAGAAATACTATAAAAAACTTAAAACTAGTTTGCCGCCAGCAAGGCCAGTTAGGGCCCAAGCTACCGGTGGTTAGGGCTGCAGAGCGAGGAACCTCCTGACGACGCGCGCTGTGTCGAGGATGACCGCCGCGTGCATCTGACCCTTGATCCAACCGTCCAGCGAAACTCTAGAAATGTTGGTCGAGACTTTTCGCTATAAGGCCGTTTGCCGACACAACTATTGGGACTATGATCGTGGAATCAACATCCCACATCTAATAATTTGGACTCTTCATGTTCCAATACCTGTTTGACAGTTGCTGTTATGCGACAGGCGTGTTGCTTACCGTCAGGCATATATACTTCATTCTATATATAAGTACTTTAAAAAAAAACAAGCAACTACAAAAAATCTCTTTATATTAGGTCTTACAAAATACATTTATGAATTGTCATTACATTTACTACCGTTATGGTAGTTTATTATATTATAATAACAATAAAAATTTGCAAATCAATAGTTTCTCTGTAGTAGTGTAGTCCCTCATGCATTTGGCCGTTTTTTCTACGTGGTCCGACGCACGTATACATACACTTTCGCTGTAGTCATCGGTGCGAAGAATTCATCGAATTCCTCCCACAAACATCGGACGTGTAAAACAAGAAATTTAAATTGCTGTACTTTACGCGTATCTATATTAATGGATGGATGAATACTAGTAATATCTAAACTAATATTATAAAGCTGAAGAGTTTGTTTGTTTGCTTGAACGCTAGGATCTCGGGAAGTGCTGGTCTGAATTGAAAGATTCTTTTTCTATTGGATAGTCCATTTATCGGGGAAGGCTATAGGCTATAAAAAATAACGGTACTATTAACAGAAGTGGAGCATGAATCGAGAATGTAACAAAATCGAGAAAAATATTCCTTTTTGAGAGTTTTCGTTACGTTTCGTGCTTTGACATGACACGTGACAGCATGTGTCTAAGATTGCGTCATTGAATATCACAGATTACATACCGCTTGAATATAAAACCTTTGCTCTTTCGGAAATTGGTCGGACCAACTCTCAGTTGGTACGACCAATTCCCGACAGGTGGCGTAGCAGGTAGCTGAAGAGGTGTTTTGTTTTAAAGCGATATTCTTAGGAATGACTGAACCGATTTCAGTAATTCTTTCATCGTTGTATGTGTACGGGATCCTGATGAGTGTATAAATGTACCACGGGCGACGCCGGGGCGGGCATCTAGTCAAATAATATTGCTTTATTGTCTAAAGCAATATTATTTGATTGTATTTTGTAGTTACGGCTGGTGTAGTAGTCGTGTGAGAACGGCGACTGCCGATCCGGAGCCCCGGGTTCTTATTTCACGCGCATCACTGTCTTGCTGCTAATATAAAACGGTGAAGGAAAACATCGTGAAGAAACCCACATGTACCTTCGATCGAGCTCATGTGTCATCCACAATCCCGCACTGGACCAGCATGGTGGATTATGACCAGCAGGTCTACTACGAAGTCCGCTACACGATATATCGGCCGCGAAGTTATGGACGTTTTATACCACGAAACACAATCGATCGGTTGATCTGATCGGGCGTTTCGTTCATCCCGAGCGACGCTGATTTGACAGTTTTTGTGTCATCAACCGACCGATTGTGTTTCGTGGTATAAAACGTCCATAACTTCGGCCGATATATCGTGTATCGGACTTCGTAGTAGACCTGCTTGTTTCCCTCCTTGCGAGAGAATGGCCCCGAGTCACCGAGTCTCAGCTGTGGGAACATTTAGTGGGCAGCTTAAGCTTGTATTTGTCGAAATTTTGCCATTTAGGTCCACTATTACATCGGGTTTGTATTATCGTGACGGAATCACACGAAAATTGTTATTTTCGTCCGAAGTACTCGGTGTGTTGTTTTCGCGATAGTCAGTCAACAACCTTTGTGCTGACGCAACAGTACGATTGTTATCATCCAACACTTCGAAACACATGTTTCACGCGTTCTGCACTGACAGCGGCCGTGACGTGCCGTGTCGGCGACGCAAACATTGTATTACCAATAAAACATAGATTAAAGTCTTGGGATAATCAAGAAAAAACAGCTTATACGTAAAAAAAAACAACTAATTTTAATCCCGGAAAATCATAATTTCCAGATGGCCAATAAAGAACGAAATGCAGCGGTGATGAGGTCGGGGTGAAGCTTTTATTGCAAAATATGTCTAAACTAGTACAGGTAATAAATATAGAAGCTTAGTTTTCTAGAAATCTGATATAATATTTATGTCTTCCTTCCTGCATTAGACAAAGCAAATAACCATAAGCAAACAATGTTATAATGTGTTTAAAAAAAGGCATGGACCTAGGAATCCGTGGAGGAAGGATTTTTAGTAAAATAAAACCCGGAAAATCGAACTAATATAGCGTAGCTGATCTAAAAATAATACCTTCCTTCCATAGTAGTAAGATCAGGTGATGTTGTGTATGAAATGAAATGTCTACCAATATTCCTAAATGATCTAAATAGCATAAAAGTGTTTTAAAACGTAAATACTGGCTAAGTGTCGGTAGGTGTTAATATGGTCATAGGACACCCCCTTGGGGGATTCCAGATATATACTAAATTAATTTTACCGTTGGCAGCCCAAGCCGATTTTATTAACACTCTTTTATTACCTTCACTTGTAACTTACTATGTGTGTAAGAAGAAAATCTTGGACTTGAAAGTGTTTAGCACTGTTTTTGTGTTTAGCGTGGTTTTTAGCTTTTTTAAACTATTAGATTTATATCTGAAGGGCCCTTACGCTAGTCGTAGTACGAGATCATAATCGATACCTATCGGTAACATACAAAAAATTAAAAAAATACAACTGTATTGAGAACTTCCTTGTTTCTTTTTAAGTCGTTTAAAAAACCGCAAAAGTATTGCGAAAATTCAATGTTTACGAAAAAAAATATTGAAATTTTTCCTTCCCTTTATCTTTTTTACTACGTCGGCGTCGTAGCTAGAAAGCCACGCTTCTGGTTTCATTGACACGGTTAAGTTTTCCACTTTCTATGTTCCTACTACAAATGCAGAGAATTAACTCAGTTGCGTAACTTATGTACATTGAAGTAATGCTAGGTTACGCTTAAAGGGTAAACTAAAACGAAAGTTAGACAGACAGACAAGAACGATCAATTTTTTTTTTTCATAAAAAAATATATTTTTGTTGTTATTATATTTTACATACCACTAATGGCCAAATCTCGGCACGGATTTTTGTACGACGTCGCGTACGCATCGGTGGCAAGGTTGTTTGTCAGCTGTACATGCATTTATGAAATGAAATGAGGTTTATTTGCGTAAACATATGTAGATAAATTGGGTGTAATTTGTAGAATCATGTCCATTATGTTTTCCAAGTGTCAGGAATGCAAAATTTTTTTGAAACAATGTCACAATGTCAAAATATTTGTTACTTACAAAAAAAAATTATACAATGTCAAATTAATTGAAAAAAAATATATATAATTAAATCAAATATTCAATGTCATTGTCAAATCATGCGAGGTTGAGACTTATTATACCTACATCAAGTTACAATGAATACTGGTATGAGTAATTATAGTATCAAGTATTAGGGTTGAAGCTGGTGATTTGGTGGGAATTTTACGTCAAACTTTGATTCTAATTATCTCGAGATCTACCGCGCTGTGGGCAATGAGACCTTGGGTGATGAAGTCTACATCAGTGTTAGAATGGACTGTTAAAATGTTGTTGGGGGTAAACCTACCACGTTGTATATCTGAGTGACGAGCGCGGTGCAGTGCTAGGTAATGATTTGAACTCTTCATGTTCCAATAGCTGCGTGACACTGTGCTGTTATGGGCAGGCGTGTTATTTACCATCAGACACGTGTCATGCTCGTCCCTCTATAAAATACTTTTCAAATTAAGGTTTTTTTTTAATCTTTAGTAACCAATCATTTCACAACTGAAGCATAACTAAATAGCCAAATCATTTAAATTTGCATTCAGTGTTTTAGCCGCCCGTGCCTCTTTATCTCGGAGCCTTGAATGTCATACAAGGTCGCATATTGAACAGTACGGACCGCTTAATAACAGGCAAAATGAATTTATAAACTATTTTCAAATGATGTGATTCGTTCGATGTAAATGCCCATAGTGTGGTCTAGTGGTGAAAAAGTCTGATTCTACAAGTTTCGGTTTGTTTCTTTGTTTTCTAATCCCACATTTTGAGTACTTATTATTTATTGTAAGAAAAGCAGATACTTCTGCGACAGTTATGAGATTAAACGAGACTGTTTAAAAAGATGTCTATCAGTTACATTATTAAACTATCGACCCGCCCCGGCTTCGCACGGGTGCAAGGCTGATACTAAATATAAGTACCTACTAATAAAATTCCGGTCCGGCGGCAAGACGTTTCGTTTTACGTAGTCGCTTAAGTCACAGTTTTTAGATGGATACTTTTTACCAAAAAGTCATCATCATGATGATGAAGATGACTTTTTTGGTAAAAAGTATGTGCTACGAATGATGGAACGAAACGTGCTTCACACCAAAGATGGCGACAGCGGTTTGTTTGTCAGTGTCAGTCATTTCACGAAATTCTCCATAATCCGAATTTTGTGGATTTAATATGTTGTAGACTCAAAATCAATATGTTTTTATGTTTTGTTATTCATATAAGGTTTCGATAAAGTCTGCCATACCCCTTGACGAAATTATTGATATAGATATTGAATACGTAATTTTTCTTTTGGTTCACAAACAAATAACAACGAAGATACAGTGCTCAGAAGTTTCGAGTGACGTCACTTTATGGTACGATTTTTACGAAAATTTTACAATCCCTCCGGAAATTTTATGATATATTTGTTGATGTCCCATATTATTCTGTAATCTTACTGACTGACTAAATATTAATGGTAAATTTTCGACCCAGTCGTCAATCGAATTTTACGGGTGGTTTGACTGGTTTCGATGAATTCAGGTTTATGAACATTATATTTGTTTTATCACTATTCAATTGTGGCTACAATCATTATATTCATTTTAAACAATTGTTTTAATTCCGATAGAGCTTCTTGCAACATCGGTACTAAGTTTTCATAAGAGTCACTTGATAGTATATGTGTGGTATCATCACCGTATTGTATTATCATTATCACTCCGCCAAATTCTAGCATGGACAAATCATTAACAACAAATGAAAAAAGAATATTTCAATGACGATCCTTAAGGAATTCCGATAAATTAATAATTTCTGGTTTGGAAACATAGCGCTTGCTTATTATTTTGACTTCTACTACGATCTCCCTTTTTTATAAGAAATAATTTATCAAAGCCTATTTTTTGTTTCTGATTCCGTAAATCGTGAGTTTTTTTTAGCAAAAGCTCATATAGCTAGCTAGCTCAATGGAGTTTACAACATAATTTTTTTGTGTAATTAAAAGAAAAAAAGAATGAAACACTAAGTGTTCACTTTAATACGCCAGCAACATCAGAATACCTAAAACGTGGTTCGATTTTATTTAATTGTTATCCTTTATATCGTCACTGGTATGTTTTCCCCTTTATAGATTTAAAGCTTCGTGTGAGTATAAGAGTCTGTACCTAAATGGGACTAACTATAATAGTAAAACAATATTCTAGTAGAGTTAGTTGTTTATAATAATCTAAAACACATAAAAACTGCATTTGAAATTATCATTGCCATTGATATCAAGGCATTAAGATTATCATTAAAAAACACAAACGTTATAGACCCTGCAGATTATCTATGAGAGCCCGAACTAAACACAAGGATTGTTCGAGTTTATAAGGGTTGAATACGAAATTCAGAGCATAACCAAACACACATACCATCAGTAATGTTGTTGACTGCTAACAAAAAAAAAACAATGTAACAAGCAAAATGATGACCTTTACTTAAAAAAATAAGCACACACAATTAAAATCGATTGCTACACACTCTGCTCAGTCTCCTACTAATAGTATCAACGCGAAAGCTTGTAATAATGTTTGAGTATTGAGTATAATTTATGGATGTATGCTTGTTACTACTGAAAACTATTGAAGGGAAATGGATGAAATTGGGTACTCTAATAGTTAATGGTGTGGAATAACACACGCTATTTTTTATTCCGGGATATTAACAAGATCGGAAACTACGCGGGTGAAACAGCGGGGCGTTGCTAGTTCACTATACATAATATACAGCTAATAAATTCTTAGGTGATCTCAATAAGTATCCGTTTGTGACTTATTTTTTGAATGCAGGTAACGGTATACGTTCCGTTTTACGGTAATAGTTTTAGTAAAACCACCTACTAATAACTCTTAAATCTTCTTGTTTACGAAGATAAGGAAGATAACTCAGATAGCGTAGTTTAGATTGGGTTATGATGACTAAAACTCATAAATCATTTTTATCAATTATCACTTATCAGACATGCAAAACGAGTTACGCAATTAAATAATGACGCTTCTAGATTGTTTTGAAGGAAGTCTATATTGAAGTGACATATATCCTGTTATGCTATTTTAGTTCTTATTTCATATGCGACTGTGGTGAAAATGCAAGCGGCTATTTTTGTTTTAGTTGTTAATTTGGTTGATAAATAAAAAGATACGATAGAAACACCTTTGAAGTAACATACACTGGTTGACCTTAATGACAGATTAAAATAGATGTGCATGTTTGTTCGCCATATTCAATGTCACAATTTTACAGGTATTTTATAGAATTTTGTACGAATTTTGTTTGTTGCGTCCCTGTGAAGAGACCCTACCGCTTTGCTGCGACGAACCTTCGACGGTTCACATAAAAATAGTATCAAGGGTGCAAACCCAATTTATACTAAGGGTCAAGGGACCAGACCGGTGCTAAAACTATTCAGCTAACACACAGGCGTGGTAGTTGAATTTGGGATTTATCCCGAAAATTTGCCGTCACTGTGGCTCATAGAGTACAGTGGCTTGGCCTACAGTCAGTGCTCAACCACTACTGTACGTATCTGACGACCGTATCACCGAGGCGCTATATGGCTGGGCAATTGTCTTTCAACAAGACATTGCACACAGTAACCTTGTGTGGTCAAACTCCATCTCAATCCTAGATCTGACAAAGTCATTTCACCAAATACCCCTCTACATTTTACCAATCCTGCCAAAACTTTTAACACGTCTGTAAATTTCATACGTATAAATAAGCTTTATATTACTTTATCAGTATTAAAAATAAAGCTATTTCAATACCGCCTGTCCTAGTGCTCTTTTAAATTAATTTAAGTAAATTATTAATTCGACGATATAAGACTGACATCATATTATCAAAGGTCTCCTTAATATTGCTTCCTATTGTTTTTTCCTATTCCCTTTGGGTTTCCAAATTATTCCTTTCCCTCCAATAACTACCAACGCCCCGCGGCTTCGTTCGAGGCTGCAGTGCGTTGACAGCGCTCTCGTGTGGTCAGGTACTAGGGCCTCCGCGCCCGGTCGCTACAGCCGTCGGGATCGAGCCTTGGGGGGATCGGCGCGAGCATCAACAACGACATCAAGCCGCTGCCTGCTCCTGCGCACGCATAGGTACGTCATTTTTTACTTAGTATTAGAAAATATACTTGTTTGCAGTGGTAGGACTCTTTGCAGAGTCTGCATGAGTCAGTAACGCACCCTTGCCAGTTATTCTATCGACAAGCAGTAACATGCACCATCACTGTGCTTCGGTTTGAATATTCCCGGATATATTCAATGATTTATCTCTTTACCCTCTAGAAATATTGCACTTGGAACACGGTTAAATTTCCACATTATCGCTTGTTGGTAAAATTACGGACAAAGGTGTGACAGTTTCCCAAGCAGGCTCTGCAAAAGGCTCTACTACTACATACATTATACTTATATGACGTAAGTATAAGTATAAAGTATGAAATAACCTATTGCGTCCCTCTATTGTTGATTAGCCGCACCCTACTGGTGTCCCTTACATCCTTGTGTTATATTTGTAATAAATATGAAGTACTGAAACAATTAAGGGGCGTTCAAGTATTACGTAAGACGTATTTGACTTAATTCGTGGTAGAGAATTGTAATATATTTTTAAGTTGAAACGAGCAAGTCCAAGTCGTTGGTTGGCTTTGTCTCACCTAATAGTCACATTTTTCGTAACGAACGATCTAAATTACTGTTAACCACAATTTTCGTAGTCAGACCTGACTGATCTATGCACACACCTCGGGGCCTTCTCTCGCAAGGAGAGAGTCCACCTACGGTATTATTGTTGTACGGTACTATTATTGCGGTTTGGTGGATGACACATGATCTCAAAAGATTTTAGGTACATTTCGGTGTCCTCACGATGTTTTCCTTCACCGTTTCAAGTTAGCGGCATTACGCACATTTTAAAAATACAGTAGTGCGCGTGCGAATTGAACCGGGGGGCTCCGGATCGGCAGTCGTCGTTCCCCCGACTAGACCAGTCGTAACTTCATGACCTGTGCATAAGATCCCCATTTATCCCGATGTCACCAACGGTTAATTCCGTTATCTCGAAACCTGCCCGAAATATGATGAAACAATAATATTGTTATCGGGTAAACAAGTTTTTTAAAGTAACAATGACTTTTGCAATTCTTCAAGTGTTGTTCAACCTGTAATAGTAGGTTTATGTAGTTTAGGTACAGTCATTTGAACCGTTACGAGCGATTAACGTCTATCTATTGCAATTAGATTATAATGACCGTTCGTTGATAAGAAACTACTTTATAGAGTACGAAATGTTTGTTTTTCGGTGATCGCGGCACCACTGTCGTGAATTCGGTGATATGTATCGTTGTTTCTAGGGGGGTTAAATGAAATTGAAATTCCGTTATTTTAAAAGGGCCGCTTTAAAATTAGATCTTTGGGATCGTTTTATACTTTCTGACTTTACAATTCGGATGTTTTTGGATTATCCATTCATGCATTCCAATCCAGAATCTTCCTCGCGTAACATAAACCGAAATAGGTAGTTACGATAAATTAATTAATTATTTTTCTTTGAAAAACGAAACACCCGACTTCAATGTGTTTACGTATTATCTGTTTCCTTGTCCCACTGAAAGGATATTGGCACAGTAAAAATAAAAACTACCAGTAAGACGACAACTTTGAACTTGCGATAAATGCCTACATCGCAGTGACATGTGTAGGGCTGAGACAAAAAATAAGAAATGTTTTTATGTATAATAAATTTTTTTTTCATTCATTAATATCAACATCGTAAAGTAGTATCGGCAAAAATATTAGAAACGTATAAACAAATCTTGATTATTAACAATAATTTTGAATAAACTAAAATTCTAAATGTACTTAGCCAGCCCTGAACCATGAACCTGAACTACTAACATGGTCGTGTTCGCAGTTTGGGAGCGCACTTTCCGCGCTTGGATCTGCACGATTGCCATATGTATAATGTCTTCGTTGAACGACTGTATGATTTACTAGCGGTTCGCCCCGGTTTCACCCGGTTTATATAATATATAGCCTATAGCATTCAGAGATCATGTACATAGCCAACGGTGAAAGAGTTTTTGAAATCGGCCCCGTAGTTACTGTGATTAATGCGATGAAACAAAAAACCTCTTCAGTTTTATAATATTAGTATAGATTAGACTTTGATATTAGCGTAATGGATCCCAGGTGCCGATTCACCCTCTGCCCGAAAAGCCCGATCATGTTGAGAGCGGGCGCGAGGCACCCGGATGCTGCCGCGAGCACGTCAGCGCAGCCGCCGGAGAGCGCGCTGTATGCGGAGCTCAATGAGTACCTGCTACTGGAGGCCAAGTTCCAGCCCAGACTGTGCCTGCCCACCACATCTGAGGTACCCACCGTTCCTAGCTACCCACTACTAACGATCATGTTGAGAGCGGAATCGAGGCTGCCGGATTCTGCCGCGAGCACGTCAGCGCAGCCGTTGGAGTGCGCGCTGTATGCCGAGTTCAATGAGTACTTGCTGTTAGAACTCAAGTTCCTGCCCAGATTGTGCCTGCCTTGCCCAAACAGCTTTTTAGCCGCGTTGAGCAGTTACCCTTTGGTACGATAGAGGCTTTTGGCAAAGCTACGTGGTTTGTATAGTCAAAGTTCCAGTCCAGATTGTGCCTGCCCATGAAATCTGAGGTACACCCCTGTTTCTTGCTCAAATTGAAAGTTTCTTGAGCACTTTTGGGAGGAGAAAATCTTATGGAAAGACGACATCGTTGTAGTACCCAAGTTACGATAGTCCCTATGACCGCAATTTTGTTTCTTCATTTCGCAATGTCAGTGAGCCTTTAAAACAGTTTAAAGCTAAAGTTGTTGACTGTTGTTTTTGTCTCTGATAAATGATTTATGAAACGAACTTTATAGCCTTGTACATGAATGAAGCTGACAGGCTTGTATTTGTTCTGCAGTCAAGCGAGGTGACGACGGGGGCGCGAGACGGCGCCGCCCACGTGATGCGTTGCCTCAAGGTGTGGTACGACCTGCCCGTTGATGTCCTCATCAACGCTATCAGCCTCTTCGACCGGTGAGTACTTTAAGTTTCTCTTCCATTTTTGTTTAAATTTAAATCTGCTGTTGCCCCACAAGAATATCTCATACATTAACCTTCCTTTACACTTGTTTTAATTAAAATCTACTATTGCCGTATTTACGCTTACACTTTAAAGTCTACTGTTGCCCCACAAGAACATCCCATACAATATGGAGCTGGGAACTCCTTAAAATTTCTATACAAACGGAGTGCTTTGGTTACTCCCAAACATGCACACTCATGTCCTTAACTCCAGATAGTTTGCTGCGAGAAGTTTTTAAATAGTTATGTTTGCTGGGGTGAACAACGTCTAGGGGTAACTTACAAAACTACCCAAGCAGCGAGAATTATCAACCCTATCTAATTCAAATAAAGTCGAATTAAAATACATCGCCCAAATAGCTCAGAAGCTGACAGGCGTGAGTTAAGAGCACCCTTACTAAGATAATGAACAAACAAAACCTCAAAGTTTTGACTGGCGTGAGTAAAGAGCGCCCGTACATGGTAATATTATTTATTTATGCACAAACAAATAAAACCTCAAATATAACAATCAAATGCTCCTTGTTTCCAGTTTCCTAACGAAGATGAAGGTCCGTCCCTCACACCTCCCCTGCATCACGGTGGCGTGCGTCAACATCGCCATAGAAGAGTTCGCTGCGCAAAACAACGTCAGCCGGAACGTCTCCATCGAAGAACTGGGTAAGCATTCATGTTGAAGATATACAATGCAATAAAAGTAAACTTTATTGGTACCGCAAACAAATTTGATAATAAATAACATAATAAAACAGCACGTTGTGACCACAAAAGTCGGTATAATCGCGAAGCAGTATAAATACAGGAATACATTTTTGGGCATTCCTATTATGTCAGTGCTGCCGTGGTCACGAGAAAACTCATGTAATCAGACTTTTGTATTCCAGGGCATTGAACAGTTTTGGTTTATATGGGTTACCTTGACTGAAACCTCTGCCAATGCTGATTAGTTTTCTATTTGATATAGTTTTTTTATATAGTAAGAGACGAGCACGACATTTGTCAGATAGTAAGCAACATCCCTGTCCATAATAGCATCGTCATTGCTGCAGCACACTGCAGATATTGAAACATGAAGAGTCCAAATCGTTATCTTTAAGACTTTATCAGCTGACTATTATTATCATTGTATAAATTCAGACCAATGGAAACTGTGTTGCCAGACATATTGCATGCCTCTAGAAGAAGAGGCCAGTTTGTATGGGTCAACTATTCAAATGTTTTGTATCACCTTATTTTACCTGCAAACAGCAATAAAGATTTTTGTATTTGTATTTATATAGCACTGCACTGCGCTCGTTACCCAGAGTGAGATAAGATCTCTGTCTATCTCTATGCTCAGGGTTCTAAAGGATTGTTTAGCCATTGCCTAAAATAGGGATAATTTGTTGTTCCAGTGTCGATCTCCCAGTCGGCGTGCACGGCGGGCGACGTGTCGCGCATGTCGCGCGTCGTGGCCGACAAGCTGCAGCTGACGCCGGGCGCGCGCGCCGTCACGCCGCTGCACTGGCTGCGCCTGCTGCGCCGCTTGCTGGCCGCGGCCGCGGGCGAGGCCGCGCTGCCGGCTACCTGCCAGGTGAGACTACTGCGGCTGGAGACTAGCGGCTTCTCTAAAAAGTTGCCTAGGGGGTCTTCAAGGTCGCAACATACGGCCATCGAATATATAGAGAACGTACTCGCTATATAGAGTAACTTAGGTGGTGTGACGCTACCAGGGTACACTCCGCGAGGTATAAGCTGAGCTTTGCATTAGTGTGAGTGATCACCAATCAGACAGGAGCTTGAAATTTTGTCCGCGAGGTATAGGCTGAGCTTTGCATTAATGTGAGTGATCACGAATCAGGCAGGAGCGCGGCGAGACAGAAAGGCGCCGCGCCTAAGGCCGGTTGTCACACCTACACTATCCATGTACACTCACACAAATGCAAAGCTCAGCTTATGCCTCGCGGAGTGTACCATCATCCGCCACGCCGCTGTATTGGCTGGGGCTGCTGCGGGCTACCGGCTAGTGGCCAGGTAAGTTGGAAACTGGGATCTGGTTCCTGTGATCTTTTCTTGCCGGCGGCTTGCCAGGTGAGACTACTGCAGCTGGAGACTAGGATCTGGTTCCTGTGATGTTTTCTTGCCGGCTGAGACTACTGCAGCTGGAGACTAAGGTCTGGTTCTTGTGATTTCTTTTCGAAAAAGTTGCCCTGGGGGGTCTTCAAGGTCGCAATATACTTCCATCCTGCTGGAATAGACTTCCTCGCTATATAGAGTAACTTTGGTGGTGTGACGCTGGGAGCTAGCTACCAGGGTACCACCACCGGTCACGACGCTGCATTGGCCGGGGCTGCTGCAGGGGCGGGCGAAGCCGAGCTACCGGCTAGTGGCCAGACAATTGGAGACTAGAATCTGGTTCCTGTGATTTTTTCTCCAACAAGTTACCTAGGGGGTCTTCAAGGTCGCAATATACTTCCATCCTGCTGGAATAGACCTCCTCGCCATATAGAGTAACTTTGGTGGTGTGGCGCTGGCAGCTAGCTACCAGGGTACCATCACCCGTCACGACGCTGCAATGGCTGCGGCTGCTAGCGGCGGGGGCAAGTAAGACTGCTGTTGAAGAGTAGAGCGTGGCGGTGCACGATACGACCATCCTACAGCAATAGACGTCCTCATCATGTCCACGCCCTCCGGTTTCACCCGCGTGGTTTCCAAAGTGAGCTATCAAATTCTGAGTTGTAATTTTTCAGTTCTATCGACAGTTCCTATGACTTGCAATACGTTATTTGACAATGTTAAAAATATACCATAAATTATGATAATCTGTCTTAACACATTAAATAAACATATTTCACTCTATTTTGGACGATATAGTTTGTATTTTTTGTGAAATACGCCAATGAAAATTTAAAAAATACTTAATTTTTATCTTCGACGTAAACGCACTGTTAAGGATGGCAACGCTGGTGACGTCACACGCCAGTAAATATGCCATCTATAGTAAACGGTTTCTTTGAGAACAGTGATTTATTTACTGGCGTGTGACGTCACGCGCGTCGCATGGCCAGACACAGCGTTTTTGGCGGGCTTTTCGGACTTTATACTTTAAACATTTATTTTTAATGTTTAAACAATGGATCTTGCGGAAATATTCATGTGGTATGTATATTATGTGATCAAAAATCGTTTAAACGGTTTTATAAATTTTGTCAAATACCGTATATTTTTTTTACATAATTTTTTTGCTTGATACATATTGAGATTGATTTCCGTTGTTTCCAGGAGAGCGAGTTGGCCAAGTTGCTGGAGATAGTGGTGTGCGACGCGCAGTGCGCCAACGCTAGGACCAGCGAGTTGGCTCTCGTGCTGCTATACCACAACTTGGGTGAGTGATCAGACCTTCTTCATTCAATTATAGCGTAATGTGACTGTCCTGAAATTGTAATTGTGTTCCATTTTATAAGTGTTTATAACTTGAAATAAATGATTATTATTGTATTAGCAATGAATCAAAATCAAAATCGGCGGTTCATATGACTGCCAATTTTTTTGTCTGTTGATTTTTTAATTAATGTTATTTAATAATCGTTTCGCAGAGCAACAGCTGTTGGAGTGGTCTCGCGCCGAGGTCGTCCCTGAGCACGCCTACTGCGTGTTCGAGTTCGCTCACCATCTGCAACAGCTCTGCCACGTGAGTACCGAGGGAGGGAGAGAACAGAGAGCGAGTGAGTGGAGAGATAGAGGGAGGAGGGAGCGAGAGAGGGAGTGAGTGGAGAGGGAGCGAGTGAGTGGAGAAAGAGAGAGAGTGAGTGGAGAGAGAGAGGGAGTGAGTGGAGAGAGAGAGGGAGTGAGTGGAGAGGGAGCTGAAAGTGAGGGTGAGAGAGAGTGAGCAGAGAGGGGGACTGCTTAGAAAGAGAGGGAGGGGTGATTAGGTAGAGAGGGGGAGGGGTATGCTTAGAGACATATTTAAGCCCTGTTATTCATTGTTTTGCAACCTATTAATGTAAGAAATGTTAATGGAATGTTTAAATATGTCAATAAAATTATTCTATTCTATTCTATTCTAGTGAGCTATAAAGACGGGGGGAATGATTAGAGAGCTATAGAGACGGGGGGAATGATTAGAGAGCTATAGAGACGGGGAGTGATAAGGGGGAGTGAGTAGAAAGAGAAAGGGGGGAGTGATTAAAAAGAAAGTTAGAGTGAGTAGATAAAGAGGGAGTGAGTAGAGAGAGAGAGGGGGGAGTCATCAGAGAGAAAGTTAGAGTGAGTAGATAAAGAGGGGGAGTGATTAGAGAGAGAGAGTTCTTTTAAATTTTTGCTTCTATCAGGTTGTGTTATATGTGTGTTGATATGTTTGGTGAGCAATTTATCCTGTATTGTGACTTATAATAAAGAGTTTTCCTATCTGCTTGGGCGCAGATGAGCGAGCCGAGCCTGGTGTCGGTGCGCGCGCGCGTGCGCGTGTGCGTGGCGGCGTACGAGGCGCGCTCGGCGCAGCCGCAGCGGCAGCGGCTCGTGTGGAGGCTGTCCGAGCGGACGCTCAAGGTAACTACACGATACGGTTGGAGGGAAATGTCTCCCAAGATATTACTGGGCCGTAGAGATGGAATACGGCTGTGTGGAGGCTCCGAGCGGACGTTCGCGGTAACTACCTGGTCCGGTTTGGAGGGAAATGTTTCTATAGAAATTACAGAGAATAGAGATAAAACAAGTCTGTGTAGAGACTCCGAGGCTTGAGCGTCCCTCAAGGTACCCGCTCCGGTTTGGAGGGAAATGTCTCCGAGGATATTACTGGCCCGTAGAGATGGAATACGGCTGTGTGGAGGCTCCGAGCGGACGTTCGAGGTAACTACCTGTTCCGGTTTGGAGGGAAATGTTTCTATAGAAATTACAGATAATAGAGAAAAAACATGTCTGTGTGGAGACTCCTAATTTATGCTCAAGGTAACTACTAACATATATTGTGTTTCGGCTTGAAGGGAAATGTTTCTAGATAAATTACATATCGGCAACATTATTAACACATTTGTTACTATCATAATTATGTATATTACAACATTATTAACATATTTATATATGTTATGAACAGTCCCTAATCGTTAACAATAAATATGAACAAAATAAAGTCACAACATGCGTCAAATATCAGCCTCGAATCACGCTCCCGAACTGCTAACATTTTCGTGTTCGCAGCTCGGGCGCGCTTTCCGCGTCTCGACCCGCACTATTGCCCCGTCTAGACGTCTTCGCCGCACGAATGTATGACTTATTCTATTGTGCTAACGCGTTGTTTACCTCGCAGGTGCTTCGGCCGACGGACCGGCTGACGTCACTTCTACCCACCATTGAAGAGCAACATTTCGCAGACGCCGCCGCGCCTAATAGAAACCGGTATGATACATCACAATACACACGAGCTGAAATCACGCGACTCGTTGGCAAAAACACAAAATCAAAATCCGGTATATATATTTATATATATTGGTGGATTATTATATAGCTGAAGAGTTTGTTTGTTTGTTTGAACGCTAGGATCTCGGGAAGTACTGGTCCGAATTGAAAGATTCTTTTTCTATTGGATAGTCCATTTATCGAGGAAGGCTTTAGGCTATAGAACATAACGCTACTATCAATAGAAGCTGAGCATGAATCAAGAATGTAACAAAATCGGGAAAAAATATTCTTTATTGACAGTTTTCGTACGTTTCGTGCTTTGACATGGCACATGACAGCATGTGTCTAAGATCGCGTCATTGAATATCACAGATTACATACCTCTTGAATATAAAACCTTTGCTGATCTCTGAGTTGGTACAACCAATTTCTAACAGGTGGCGTAGATGAAGAGGTGTTTTGTTTGAAAGCGATATTCTCAGGAATGACTGAACCGATTTCAGTCATTCTTTCACCGTTGTATATGTACGGGATCCTGATGAGTGCTATATAATGTACCACGGGCAACGCCGGGGCGGACATCTAGTTTATATATATTGGTGGACAATTCACACACAACACTATCTGGCCCCAAACTAAGCAAAGCTTGTACTACTATGGCGGCCAGATAGCTGATATAATACTTATATAGTTTTAAATACATACTTATTATAAAATAGAAACACCCAGACACAGTACAAACATTTGAGTTCATCACACAAATATTTCGCACTGGGTGGGAATCGAACCCACGACCCTCGGCTTCGTAGGCAGAGTTACTACCCACTAAGCCACGAGGCCAGTCTAGATCTAAAGCTTATTCCAAAAAGACTTAATAAAGAAAAAAAAAGTCTTGAATATCGCGTAAAACTGCGTTGCTAGCTCGTAATGGCAGTGGAAGGTAGCATTAATTTAAATAATCTTCATTCACAGTTCCGGCAGCGAATCCAGCGTAAGCGAAGAAACATCCGACTGGCCGCGCAGCCCCGTCCTCCCCGTCTACTGCGACAACTAGCGCCATCTACCGTCTTCCCGACGTCGCCTCGCCACGTGACACAAGCCATATGACATCGCACCGTGGCAGGATGTCAAGTTTTGAACTTTCCTCTGAACTCTTAAGTCCTTGTTCAACGCTAGATAATAAAAGGATGTCAAATTCCGAAGTCTCGTCTCAGCTCAAGAAGCCGATTGTAATAATGTTACGTTCAGTATGTCAAACTCTCGAATCTTCTGGAAGTTTGACATGAGCCGTTATTACACCTATATTAAGGACGCCAAACAGTTGTATGAAGAAAAATGTGAAACCCCGAAATTTGACATAAGTCGTGTCAACTTGACATAAGTCATACCTACAGTATAACAACGCACAATAAATCACATCATGCAATTTTTTGACAGATGCTAATTTCGAAAACTCTTCAATTTGACGTATCTAATTATTACACCTTTGTATGAGGCATCTTGCAGTTTGATTGACATATGTCAAACTGTGAAGTGTGTCAAGTTGACATAAGAATTAGGCGGAATGATATGTAACATCTTGTTAATTTAACTGAACACTGACATCACAACAACAACAAAAACGAAAATTCGTTGCTTTATCACTGTAAAAAGGTTACCTTTTCCGTCAAACGGACAGTCGATATTTCGGGGCAGTAACTTGTACTGTACTGTCGTTTATGGGGAGTTGATTGATTCTTAATTGCGCGGCTATGACATAAATGGCTGGCTACTTGTCTGAACGCACCTGGGCCTAAAACGAAAAAAAAAACATAAACATTTCTGTCAGAAATATTTCACCTTGAAGTTTAAGAACAGAAATCTTTGCTATTACCCAAAACACTAAACGAAAGGTCAAAGGCATAAAAATAATACAATAAAAAAATATATATCGTTAAAGCAGCTATTATGACGTTAGGAAGACGAAATCTCGATTTAGTGTGTTTTTTTCGAAAACAGAGATCAAAAGGCCATAAGTGGGTTCGGTATACTTACGTCACGTAAACGGAACCCTAAAGACCGATCTGGGCCAATCGTGTGCACATTGTCTTAGTTTTTTAAGCTATTTTAATGGGTTTTTTTCTTAAGCTAAGTAAAGAAAAAAAAATTAAAAAACGACTACGAGGTAGAAAACGAATATTTTGAAAATAGTATTCATTTGTTAATAATTTTTGTTTTAATTGAAATTTTTTCTTATTATTTTATTTGAATTTAATTGAATTAAAAAAAAAGCAATATTTTTTGACAATTGAATTTTTTTGTAAAAATTAAATATTATTTTGTAAAAAATTGAATAAATTTGAATATATTTTTGTGGCATTTGAAAAATTATTGATTAGTCAATTGAATACTGTTTTCAAAAATTAATACCTGAATTAGGTGTATTGCATTTTTTTCTGACGCTATTTCCTTTCATGTATGGTATAATTTATTCGAAAATATACATTTTGGAACTGTCTTTTACTCTTTTTTTTCTTTGAAGAGTCAGTCAGCGATTTTGGTGCATCAAAATTTGTGTAGCCAGACTGATAGTCACACCCTATATACTTCGTAGTCAGTTAAAAAAGTGCAAATATGGAAATAGTAATTTCTTTTGTTTCAAGTATTAAAACATTGAGGGTGTTTACTTTTAAAATGCAAATAAAAAATCTACTTAATTAGAGAGTAATAAGAGCATTTTTAATGTAAAAAAAAACAGTTTAAATATAAAAAAAATATTTCATTTGAAATATGACATAATCTGCATTTTTGACATGAGCATTTTTTTTTAAACTAAAGTACGCATCCTCAATATAGCGATATTTGCCCCCATAGAAGCCCTATTTTATCAACCGAGAGCTTTAAATTTTTGTAACTTTAGTATTTTAAATATTTTTTTTAAGATAGAGAGGGGCAAAATTCGCCCCGCAAGTTCGACTAGCTTTCATACTGTGATTTTTTAAGGAGATGTGCGAACTATTCCATGTTTTTTTTAATGTTAAGTAAATTTAGCGCGTAAGCGTAGTAATAACCTGTTTTTTCGAATTTCTATAAATACAAGTGGTTTTAACTTGAGTCGTTTATTAGTCAATTTATAAGATTTACGCCTAAACAAATAATCATTACGCCGAAAATGTAGAAGTTGAATAATTGACAAATATGTCAATTTATCATATTTCACTGTAGGGTGGTACTGGTAACTTTGGTGTAAATTCTTTTGACATAACAAGTAAAATTCGCCGGCCTGATTTCTTTATTGGAGATTTAGGGTGAATTTTGACATTGAAATCTTTTTATTTAACTAGCTTTTTTTTATAGATACCTATACGATAAAAAAACAGGTTAGTACTACAGATGTATGAATGTGTGCATAATTAGATGAAAAAAAAGTGAAAAAAAAAATCCACCGATGTGCTTGTGATTGTCGTAACATTATTGTCATTGTTGCTAAATAAACATTTTGAATATTAATCGCAAAGTGTACATTTAACTATACTATAATTTTCATGCAGAGTGTATGAAAAATATCAGAAAATTTTTGAAAAAAAAAAAACATAATTTGTTTATTTACTTACGAAATTCATGTGTTGCGCCCTGTTCTGAAAGCATTTTTAAAATTAATAAACTAACAAATACACGTTTACGCCATGTAAAAACAAAAGTGCTGTCAATTCCACCTTATTTTTTACTGTCCCTGCAGTAAACACTAGTACAGCTACAGTGCGTAAGCTTTGTATAAATTATGTTTTTTTATAACAATACGAGAATGTATTTTAATTAGTTTTTTTAAATTTTAATTTGTGCTTTCAGAAGGAGTTTTTCTTTAATTGTAAGTATTAAGATATTGAATAGATTAATATATTTCAGGTCGTTCTAACTCGGATAGAGTAAAAAAAATAGACAAAAAATTGGCAAATTATTATTTTTAAAACAAAAAAAAAACAATAAAATATGTAGGTTAATTAATTGATACTTATTTCTTTACGTAGTGTATTTAAAGTGTAAATGACAAAAAAAATATAAATAAATAATATGAAAAAAATTACAAAAAATCCTATTTCAAGGTAATCTTTTATTTAATAAGTTATCGTTTGTTTATTTATAATATAAATAAATAACACGCGATCGAAAAAAAAAAATCTTAATAAATTTAGGAATTTTTCTATATGTAGGAAGAAAGCACAAGTCGCCGAGGATTCTATTGTAAGTAATTTTATATATAAAAAAGTGTTCAAAATTTCGTCTAAAATATGTAAAAAAAATTGATTTCTATTTTAAGCTATCCGGTCGTTCTTTATAATACGTTTATATATGGCGAGTGCCTAATATTAAAAAAGAAAATAACTAACGTTATTAACTCCTGTGGATCTATCTAACTCCTGAGGAACCTGAAAACTGATACAATTTGTACAGGCCAAATGATTTAAAAAAATAAAGTTATTATGGGCAAGCTTACCTTACCATCAGACGGATATCTTGCTCGTTGCGTTACAATTTTTCCTTTTTTTCCCCCTCTTTTCTCTTTTTTTTCTTTTCCTTTTTTTTCAAATTTGGTCTCAATAGTTAATTTGTTTATATTTATAAGTAATCTACTGCGATACTTTCGTACTTTTCGTTCATTCTCCGTATCACCTTATATTTCTAATTTCTATTAGAGAAATATTATAATAAGAAAATGTACTCCTTCGATACTTGTGCTTACTAGTTATAAAATAAACTATATGTTCGAATGAGCGTGTGTTGTGTGTGTTACATGCCTTATGTTGAAACTGTAAAAAGAAATATGTTTTATAATACGTTCTCTGTTAGGTAACTGGAAATGTAATATAATGGTCATGGTCCCGAATTTACCCGAAGATTTCTTATTATACCCGAGCGTGACGCTAGAATTCAATTCACAGCCCACGAAAATTCTATCTGTGGCGCGTCAAAAGATATTTTCACTTCAAAAATGTATGTAGGTACATTGTATTGCCATATAGGTGAAGTACCGAAGTATAGTTGCTTTCGCTAAAAGGCTTTTTACATCTGGCGTAATTTAGACAACTAAATATAGAAGCAGGGTTAGTAACTGAATTCAGAGGGCAGATAGAAGCAGGCCAACCTCGCTTTTTAGGATGCTAGGTTACTGAATTACACTTCACTGCATTCAGTAGCGAATAAATTCGGTCGACTAAATTTTACCCAATATGCATTTAAGAGCGACTTCTTCTAGGCAACCGTTTCTGTGTACGGTATTTCAAACTAAAAAGCCTTATTAGATTATGTAACAGGGAACGTATTACAGAACGGCGTGTAAAAGAGTTACAGCATTTCTGTGATAACATCTCGAAAAAAAAATGTAGTATTGAACACTTTACACATACTGGTATATATCTATTATACCTGTTCTTGAAACCGTTTTGTAGCCGACGTCAAAATTGGTATTTTGGTTTCGTTGTTGGTACTAAAGGTAGCGGTTCGCGCGGAGACCGCGACAGGCACTTGACTCTATAGAATTGTATGGGCGCCAGTTCGCGCCGAGACCGCGACACATGTCTCACGACACGTGTCTCGGTCTGCTGTCGCGGTCTCGGCGCGAACTGGCGCCCATACAATTCCATAGACTCAAGTGTCTGTCGCGGTCTCGTGTTGCGGTCTCCGCGCGAACTTGTACCTTACGGAGTTCGTATGTATGAGAATCTTTATATGGGGACCGTCTATTACTCACGTGTTGTGATTGTAGAGTTTTTTTTTACTCACTCCTTAGTAAGATTTGGGTCAACTGGCCCTTTCTTACTTTCTTACCCCCAATCGCACGATTTTGCCCATATTTTATTTAGTTAATCTTTTTTAATTTGAAACTCAAGTAAAAATAAGTAAAGTCAAATATAACTCAGTTAATTAGTTAAATACGCAGTTTCACTTTGTTTCTTGCGAAAAAAAACGATGTTATAGTAAAGTTGTTGAGACTCTCTTTGGACACAACATGTGATAAACGCTCCCTTATACTTTTTCCACTTTCTCTTATTGTTTCATCGATATTCTCTGAATACTTGGTAACTCAGAATGTTTTACACAAATTTGCTAAATGTTACGTCTTGACACCGAAAAATTACAAGATTTTAATCAACAACATTGTAAAAACCATTTTAATTCGAAACTAAATATATATTTAATGAATGATTCAATTACTACAAGGATATCAAATGATTTATTTCTAATCTGTTTTCACCTACAAAAATACAAAATAGTTTACACTTCAATAGTTTTAGATTTTTTAATCAATGAGTAGATTTTGTGGATACAAATAAATATTCTAAAAAAATAAATACTTGATGTCCTTGCTACATTTGATTGAATATTTCATTGAATAACTTTTTTTTTTTTTAATTTGTAGATGATGAAAAAAGTTTTCATTAATAAATGTTTTCACCTTCTTCAAACAAAAAAATTCGTTGATGCACTTTTTGCTGACGATCTCATATTGGCCACGTACATTCGCGGAGAGATCCCATCATTTTATGTACAGCATTTTTCTTGCTACCCTTGTCTGTGAGTAAAGGGAATTTCCATATAATATCTGGTATAATGGTAAATCGACAATTACTAATCTGTAGTCTACTGTATGTAGTATGTATTTATAAAATGTTCTCGTACTATTTTATAGTATAATTATAGTTGTGATAGCGCTTTTCATTAAAATTCTGTCAAAAAATACTTTACATATCTCTTACATATATGTATGTGTACATTAAATTGTAATATTTATATAATAATGTCTTATCTGTTGGTCGTTAACAAACATGGCGCTTTTCGACCATTCACAGCTCTGGATTCGCTATCCGCCATCTTGGTATGCAACATAGAGCTAATTTTTTTTTAAATTTGTAATGCTAGAATATAACGTGACGTAACGGTAGCGACCAATCAGAGCTCTTTAATGTCGAAAACTATGATTTCTGATTGGTTGTTAGTTTCTATGTTACTTATTTCAATGCTAAGTCGATTATTACAGATTTTATATCAATTTATTGTACCGTAATAATTGTTGATTTATCAAATTAATTGCATTTATATAATTTGAACATCAGGAATATAATATTAGTGGTGTGTGTGTTAGTTAGTCTGTCTGTACAATGTTTCGTTCTAAAAATTGTAACATAATGTAAAAATATTCATGTTTGCGGTAAAAAAAGAAACAGAATGAAAATCTCGAATCTAAGAGAATAAAAATAATTGACTCTTTACTTATTTTGTTTCATTTAATTTCATATTCGTATAGTAAAACCCTAAATTTCCTGATTTTTTAACGAAATGCCATTTTTCTTTTGTTTGGCCCGACAGTGTCTTTGGACCAGAATCTTCTAGCGTTCCTCTACTTATTATAGAACACAGGGCGTCTACTCTCTTTCTCCGCATCCGCACTTCGCAAACGGCCGTAAACGAAAACGAAATATTGCCTGTAACCTTACTCTATTTCTCTTGCGGATCGGGCTACGGACTTTCAAATCCATAGAGTCTCATCGTGAACGATGTAATTGAATGAAAAACAAAAGGTTCCACAGATTAAGTAGAGAGGTTATTTTCATTGCCATTGCGGTAATTTACGGTTTTTTCTTTAACATCATATTTATGATCCGCTATGCCGTATTTTTTAAATTTAACTATAAAATACGATATCTGATCTATTTGTTTTAAAATTATAGCAATTGGTTCAATGAAACGAGTGCAAATCATATTATTTACGCAATTAGAATCGAGGCACTAGAATAGACCTTATTATGCGGCTAAATATAGGAGTTACACAGCAAGCACTCGTTTGGACTACAACTTGTGACAGTCAAACATATCCGCTTAATACTTAAAACTCATATTGGCATTGACGTTTTGTCGAGGGACAGTAAATCTAGTGTTGCCCTTCGCACAATTTAAGTCGTACTTATACGGCTTTTTTACCTCATGTACGATCGAGAAGTCGAAATCGTACGCATATGACCTTTTGAAAGGAATCTTGCGAATTACTTAAATAAATAACAGTATGATTATATTTTTAAATTATTTTTTTGGTGTAAAAAAACAAGCAGAAAAGTTGAACGAACTTGAAATTCTTCAATGTATTTTCTTTATACATCTAGTTTATCCTGTGGTATTAGCCCCTCAATGTGGCCCACTTCAAATTGGAAATCCTCTCACAATCAATATTTTTATGTCATTTTAAACCAATCGATTACACTACGTACGTAAGGCGCTGAGAACTTTGTTATATTTTAATTTCTTTCATGTAGCTTGATAAATAATTGTATTATCACTAGCATTATTATTAGTCTTACTAGCATCACCCCGTGGTTTTCCCATGTAGATCTCTTCTCCTTCATATTCCCGTTATAAAAAAAACTATTTTTAACCCCCGACAAAAAAAAGGGGTGTTATAAGTTTGACGTCGATGTCTGTCTGTCTGTCTGTCTGTCGGTCTGTCTGTCTGTCTGTCTGTCTGTCTGTCTGTCTGTGTGTGTGTCTGTCTGTGGCACCGTAGAGCTCAAACGGATGGGCCGATTTCGATGCGGTTTTTTTTATTTGAAAGTTAATATCCGTGCGGGTGTTCTTAGCTATGTTTGGTTAATATCGATTCAAAATGGCCGCCTCCACAAAATGGCGGACAAAATATTTCTTCACAACCTACCTCAATATGGGTATCAAATGAAAGGGCTTGACTAGTAGAGTACTAAACGCTATAACAAATTTCAAATTCAAGATGGCCGCCACCACAAAATGGCGAATTATATAATATTTTTCACTACTACCTCAATATGGGTATCAAATGAAAGGGCTTGATTAGTAGAATACTTTGCACTATGACAAATTTCAAATCCAAGATGGCCGCGACCACAAAATGGCGAATTACATTTCCTTTTTCACAATTCCTTTAATATGGGTATCAAATGAAAGGGCTTGACTAGTAGAATGTTGTACAGATAACAAATCTAAGGTAGTCGGGGGTTAATCAAAATTTTTAATTTTGTTCTTGTTAATCTTCCTTAATCATGTCGTAACATCTGAACGGCCGAGCTGAAATTTGAAACACATTATTTTAGATTACAATCTGGACTATTACACAGGCTACTCTTCATTCTGAGAAAATAATGGAAACGGCAACTACGCAGGTAAACCCCCAGGGCGCTGCTAGTTTATTATATTAATAATATACGTATTGGTGTGCTTAATTTCTAGATTTTATTACAAAGTTTGCCATATTTTTGTGTTTAAACGGTTTAAAAGAGCCGCCGTAAAATAATGACAGTTTCTCTTGTATGACGAGGTAAAATAAAACTTTTTACAGTGAAAACTTCATTTGGGGCGCCTAGATAGATTTTTCGTGGGCTGTGAATTGAATTATAGCGTCACGCTCGGGTAAGATAAGAAATTTTCGGGTGAACTCAGATGCTCCAGCGAGAATTAAAATATAGTGAACAAGTGCGTCAGACGGAGAAAAATGATATGGTCAACTGCTCGTCGCTGTTATGTCCTTGTGTTTATTACATTATTCATGTTATTTTGTCGCAACATTAACTTCTAGGTACTAATTACTACCACATTAATTGAACCTGTCACGAAATATTAAATTTGCATTTCACAACCATTGCAAAAAGTTTTGGTTGTAATATTAATTTCTGTTTTATCACAACACGTAAGCACACAATATGACACCTAGGTATTTTCATCGCAGTACTTACACGTACACTATAACACAACATAATTATCGAGCCTATTGCGGAAGACCATCATCAGCGACAAAATGTAGGGTATTTCACTTTTTTATCGTAACGTTCAGCTAAAACCAACAAACTTAACGAAAACTGTAAATAATGTGAAAACCATTGAATCATTTCCAATCTGAGGTGGGATGAAAGTTACATAATTATTATTACAAATATATTTTATGCCCGAGCGCAAAGATAAGATACGATAAGAGAGATAAGAAAACACTTTATTAAAAGCCATAATACAAAAAAAAACAATTAACTAAATATAAAAATTACATTTAAATTGGCGGCCTTATCGCTTAGAGCGATCTCTTCCAGGCAACCGTGCACGGATTAGAAACAAAAGATAGTAACATGGCCCGTTTAATTAATACATTTCATTTATCAACACCATTATGAGTACTCACAACAGAAAATAAATAATAACGTACTACATATTTACAACATAAATAAACTTACACATACTAATTGAAATATAATAAAAATACACATTAACCTAATATGTTATATAATAATATACCACATATACATACATGAAATAAAAATCATAAATGTACCAATGAATCAATCGATGTACTTAACTGGACCACCAAAATTGGTAATCATTTACCTAATTAACACATTTTATCCATAATATTGGAAGCCCTAGTCTTGAATTCACACTATTGTTCAAGTTTATGGTACGGATTTTGAAAAATAAAGGTGGCAACAGTACGATACGAGATACTATCGAAATCGAAAGTTCTAATTCAAAACATTATTACATTTTTACATTACAGACAAACAAATTAAAACAAAAAAGGCCTTGCAAGTATTTCGTGCAGTTTTCGTTATTTTTCTTAATATAAACATGTGTTTATGCATAAAAATTGCTGTATAAAAGTGATGGGAGATGGATTTGGTGAATGGCAAACCGGACCCAGATTTCCAGACTTTCCGAGTTATAAATAGGTGGTTCGAGTGCAAGCTTTGTGTGAATGATACATGCATATTTTCATTACAACATGGATGAAGCCATTGGGCTGAGCCACTATTATAATTATGCATTATTTCTAACGTACAAATATTCTATTACATTCAGCACCGGCAGCTTGAGCTGTTACCTACTGATCAACAAACACGGACCACTCTTGCAGTCCGACTGCAAGGTGAAATTTCACAGTGCTGTTAACTATCCGAAGCAGATGCAACTGCTTGAGTGGTTTGTGTGTACATACATAGTACCTAGTATGTAGTGCACTATGCAGTTATAGCATGAAGCAGTCGATGCTGACTGCTTCAAGATGCCGTGTACGACCAGCCTAAGACATATATTATGTACCCACAAAATTGAATTAGAGTGTTAAACCTACTTGGTCAAAACCAATACTCAGATACAAAGTTTGTTAGTAACTTGTCATAATGATGATTTAAATTAGAATATTCATTGTTCTTTTACAGACCCACAATCCATTGCAGAAGGCTGTGTGCTGCGGGCTGTCCGACTAGAAGTAGTTGAGAGAGAGAGGAACACTGAATTTCCTGGCGGCACTACTCTACATGTGTGGGGTTTTCAAAGAATATTCTAGAAGATGTACTTAATAAATTTTAATATACTTTCTAGATAAAATGGTATTTTATTTAATTTCCTAGATAAAATGTTATTTTAAAGTAAACAAAAACCCCTAACACTAATTTCCAAATGGCTGGATGGATTTTTATGATATTTGGATAAGATAACTCTACAAGTTACATATTTGTATACTATTATAGGTTTACAGTTGCAGTAAGTTTTTTTTCAGAGAAGATTGAAAGCAGCTGGAATTGGCCTGTGTTTTTAAATCTAAGTGTGAAATTTAAATTATTGTAAAATTAATTCCAGCTATAAAGGCTTAATAATAATTGGTTTACAGTTGACCACCATTTGAGCATTTGACTGATGTTAAACGACGATAGTCTATGGTGGAGCGTGCTAACCCAGAAGAAAACACTTCACTTTTGATTTGTAGATATCTACAAAAGCTTATTTTGAAATAGCTGGAATGATTTTAGTAAAATGGTCATGAAAACTACAATGAAAATTGAAATAAATCATTATATTGCATTATCATATGGGAGGAGGCCTATACCCGAAAGGGGTCCTTAGCGTAAACAAACCTTATATGCATATACTATGTTAAATGTAAAAAAGGAAACAATAAAGGCTTATTATTATTATTATTGCATTATCATTGCACACAATGAGGTACATCAAAATTGGCTTACTTTGATAGTTATGACACTAAAGAAAGCTTGGCACATACATTTATAAAATCCTCTTTTTCCGGTGGGTTTATCATACTTAAAGTTAGAAGCAGACTCGATTCTGTGATGCAGGCATTTTCCCAGGCATAAACAACCCACTAAATGTTTCCACAGCTAGGACTCGAGGCCTCCTACTTCAAGGTAGAGATCCTTGCGAGAGAAGGCCATAATCCACCACGCTAGCCCAGTTTGGATTGGTGGATGACACATGACTTCAAATGATTTTAGGTAAATGTCGGTTTCTTCACATTGACCTTCACCATTTTAAGTTAGGGGTATTCAAGGGTGTTGCCAGCTAGCTAAGAGGAAGGCAATGGGTCAATATTATGGAGTTGACAGCATGAAGTGTTACATTTTGGAAGTCTTTGCCTCGATGACAATTGCAACAAGTATTAGTTCTAGTATCAATGTATAAAACTTCACAAGCCCTCGACAGCATAACAACTAAATCAAACTTTTAAACAAAGCAATAATTATTTATTCAAAAATAATATTCAATTAACACATAACTTTCAGGGATTTTTAAAAAAAATTCAACCACTTTATCATTAAAATTACTTAGGTTTTTATTTATTATAGCTCTGTGTACACTTATCATGGCCCATGGACCATAAGGCGATCTTCTGCTATGGTGCTTCTTAGCCATGTTTTTAGTCTTCTAAGGCTGCTAAAGGATTGCTGTACTGTACAGATGGTAAAGCGATCAAAATTTTCAATGTTTTTTCCGTTTCGGGAAAGAAGGAATTTGTTTCTCTTAGGACATCAACCGGCATTACGCAGATGAGACTTCGAGAAGACTATGGTGCGCGTGGTTTTGCACCCATGATCTCCGGACTCCGGATTAACAGTCGCAGTCTCCCATCTAGACTAGCCGTAACTTTCTAGGTTTCTAGCCACAACAAAGTCGTCAAACAATTCCCGGCTAAACATATAATTTCCTACAAATTCTAAGTCGGAAATTTGAATTATGTTAAGATCACTGCGCAGGCGACACCGGCTCTTTCTACGCTCCAAGCGGTCTTCACGTACAGCAGCATCAATAAACATAACTTTTACAACCATATTATGTTATATTTTCCCAAAAAAATTTAAATCCGCAAATCAAAAAGTAACACTTTTGTTGTCGTTGATTTTGAGGTTAAAACTAAGAAAATTGATCTGTCAAATTAGAATCTTCGTTGCGACTTTCGTGAATTAGAGTAGGCTTAGAACATGTAACGGTCAAAAAATGTTCGGTCGGGCTAAACGACGGAACGAAAAAGAACGGGAGTAAGAATGTCGCGAAAATTAGGTCGAAATTTCGTTTTCGATAGAAAGAGAGTAGACCTCCAGGCGTGTGAACAAAATTTATGGGTCAACTACGAAAACAACCTCCGATTAATCGGATCTGACCGACAGCTGTTCGAATAATCGGTTTGTAGTCTGGAATCGATCGAGTCTCATAGGCCACGACATTTTATTAACAAGAAGAAAATTTTAAAAAATTTGATTAACCCCCGACTACCTCGGATTTGTTAACTGTACAACATTTTACTAGTAAATCCCTTAATGTGTATCAAATGAAAGCATTTGAGACCCATATTTAAGGGAGTTTGAAAAAAGAAATGTATTACGCCATTTTGTGGTGGCGGCAATCTTGGATTTGATTTTTTTATAATTTATAATATTCTACTAGTCAAGCCCTTTCATTTGATACCCATATTGAGGTAGGTTGTGAAGAAATATTTTGTCCGCCATTTTGTGGAGGCGGTGAATCGATATTAACCAAACATAGCTAAGAACACCCGCACGGATATTAACCTTCAAATAAAAAACTGCATCGAAATCGGCCCATCCGTTTGAGCACTACGGTGCCACAGACAGACACACACACAGACAGACAGACATCGACGTCAAACTTATAACACCCCTTTTTGGTCGGGGGGTTAAAAAGGCTTCAAAGTCGAACATTGCCGCAAAATTGCTAGCTTATCGGATACACTTCAAATGCAACTGATCTGTATAATGTAATCTTTGTTATGTCAGACTGCTCGTATCTTGAAAAAGCGACATCGTTTCACGGTTGACTTATCAAACAACGTCTAGGCTCTGAAATGCGTTGCCTGAGTGGGTCTTTCGCGATGGTAACAATCTTGGTGTCTTCAAATCGAGAGTGAATCGGTTTCTTCTAGGTAAACACGCTCCATCGTAGACCGCATCGTCGCTTAACATCAGGCGAGACGCAGGCGCGGTCCCAGCCTCGAATTTTGGACCACCAGTACGCAGCCTCAGATTTTGGGGGGTCACCAGTAGACATACAACAAATCGAGTAAAATATACTTTACTAGTAGCGCCCCACGATTTTACCCGCGTAGTTACAGTTCCAGTTGTTTTGCAGGGTTCAAAAATAGTCTATGTACTATTAGATATTTTAATTTCTTATTTTTAGTTTAACGGATACGATATTGGTCATGGGGTTCCCCCCCCCCTTGGGAACGCGCATGGCGAGACGGTCTAGTGTAAACCTATAAAAGTTAACAAAATATTTCGATTCTCTTTCGACTTAATACACTTTCTGCTAGCTCTGCATTTTCCGGTGATTATCAAACGTGGTCCATTTAATGATCATTGGTTTTTTAATCATATTGACCGATATTAATAATCTTATACAGTTCTTGTGTACTGTTTTACGATGGGTCTACACCCAGTTGCGTTGGCCTACATATTTTTTTTGTGCTGTAAGTATACTATGTTGTATATAGTACATAAATTCATAGTAAAATTCTATGCTGGAAGAGATTGTTCTCAGCAATAAGACCACCACTTGAGCCGCTAGTTCATAAGCGGTTCACTGTAATATTCCAATGTGTTTGTGTCACAATAAAGAGGTTTCTATCTAGCTGTCTATGGGTGGACATAATGTCTCACAGAACACCATCTGACCACAAACTTATAGACTGCAGACCCGTGAACAAAATGTATGTGTCATATGAACTACCAGGAGACCTATGTAGGATGATAGAAGGGTATAAAATAATAAGATTAATAACGTCACACGAATTTCATTATTTTTTTACGGTCCTTGTCACAGCTGGTCACATTTGTGAGACCTCCCCCTGCCTAGTGTGATGCCACATATTTTGCAATTTTCATTTAAATTAAGTATACTTAAATACTTATATATTAAAAAAAAAAGTGACGTCACAAAATTTGAGACCCCTCCGAATGTCACACTTCACCGACCCTCTCCTTCCCCCGTATCCATTTATAGATGACCCCCTTGGGAGCCAGATAGCTGATATAATACTTATATAGTTGTAAATACATACTTATAGTACATAGAAAGATAGAAAACACCCAGATACAGAACAAATTGTATTCATCACTTAAATATTTGCACTGGGTGCGAATCAAACCCACGACCCTCGCAGCTAGACTTACTGCCAGGCCTTTTTTGTTAAATTGTTTTTGGGGACACGCAAATTCTCGTTAGATGTCTCATTTTGTTGGAGAAATGGCCATGCTTAGAAGACTTATATAGACGATAATGCTCTGAAGATTTATTCATCATCTAGTCTAGATGGCCATGCCTAGGAGAACGCTAACGTCACTAGTCGCAAAACAAGCTATCGAAAACTGATTAAACTGATTTTCTGCATTTTATTATTTATTTATTTCTCAACTACTTGTTTTATAATTATAGTTTCATTATTATAGTTTATATAATAGTTTCATTCATTTGCGATCTTAGCGACGACGATTTTGATTGTTTGTATTCAAGTAATGATAAACTGGACTTACAGTCATGAATCGCGACTAGTGACGTCATGTCCGTCGTTTGTGTTTTAGCGGCAAAATTCAAACTTAGTCTAATATTGCAAATTTACATTATCGAAAATACAAATATTTTGAAATAAAATGCGTCAATCTTCAAAATGAAAGCAGTTCCGATTTTTTTTTTTAACATCCCTATAATGCTAAGGAGAGGCAGTCGTATGATAAGTTAAAAGGGTATATTGTCTTTGGATGCGCCATAAGAAGTTATCACTGCAAAAAGACTAAAACTTATGCAGATATTGTTTTAATTGGAAGCGGTATTATTCTAGGTGTTTCAATAGATGCGGGAAAAAGGAAAAAACCAATACCGTATGAACAAAAATCGTAAGTATTCTTATAAATCAAAACTTTACTTTCTCATACTCTCAAGAGCAAAGAGATAAATGTTGGTCGACATTTTTCCAAAGGCACGGTCTAGTCGGAGAACGACGACTGCGGATCCGGAGTGTCTGGATCGAATCCCACGCGCACCACTGTCTTTTCGAAGTCGTGTACGTAATGCGGCAGAATTGAAACAATAACAAAATTAAAAAAATTGGTTGCCTGTAAAGTCGGTATACGGGCGAAAGTTTTACGTGACAACGACTTTGAGTGGTAAAATAATTTTACGGAAGGGACGCGTGCCTTTCACTTTTTATGTCTGTCTCTCTCGCTCTTAGGCGGGCTAACCATGCCCGAGTGGAAGGGACGCGTGCCTCTCACTCGCTCTCGTTGTGAGCGCATAACGTGAGCGGAGCGTAACGCAGTTTCTTGAAGTGTCACCCGGCAAACCAATTTATAAGACGTTGTCACGTCAAAATTTTGGTTAACCCCCGACTACCTCGGATTTGTTATCTGTACAACATTCTACTAGTCAAGCCCTTTCATTTGATACCCATATTTAGGAAGTTTTGAAAAAAAATGTATTTCGCCATTTTGTGGTAACGGCCATCTTAGATTTGAAATTAGTCATAGTGCAAAGTATTCTACAAGTCAAGCCCTTTCGTTTGATATTGCGGTAGTAATGAAAAAAAATATTATAATTCGCCATTTTGTGGTGGCGGCCATCTTGGATTTGAAATTTGTTATAATGTATAGTGTTCTACTAGTCAAGCCCTTTCATTTGATACCCATATTGAGGTAGGTTGTGAAGAAATATTTTGTCCGCCATTTTGTGGAGGCGGCCATTTTGAATCGATATTATCCAAACATAGCTAAGAACATCCGCACGGATTTTAACCTTCAAATAAAAATAAGAAACCGCATCGAAATCGGCCCATCCGTTTGAGCTCTACGGTGCCACAGACAGACACACACACAGACAGACAGACAGACATCGACGTCAAACTTATAACACCCTTTTTTTGGTCGGGGGTTTAAAAAATATGGATATTTGTAAAGTTGGTTGGTTTACGGACGGTAGTTTAACATCGAAACATTGATGAAATGATTGCATACAATATGCATAGTACAATGAGCGTAACGGGACATAACGGGACACTTTTTCGTGCAAGCAGCCGGCGTACATCGATTTACTAGACGTTGTCACGTAAAAAGTTAAGGGAAAACATCGTGAGGAAAGTTGCAAGACGTCTTATAATCCATTATTACGTAACGCCGTACAAAAATCACGTGACAAGGAAAAATGATCGAGAGTTGCAACCTATCTTCACCTGCACTCAGTTGGACAGCTTTCAAGTGACAGCATAGTCTGCCTCCGCCTGGGGAAGTACTACACCTTTGCCAGTTATTCTACCGCCAAGCAGTAATGTACAAACATTACTGTGGTCCGGTTTGAAGGTCAATGTTTTCAGAGAAATCACAGGGCTTAGAGATATAATATCTTGGGTCTCTGGGTGACGAGAGCAGTGCAATGATAGGTAACGATTTGGACGCTTCATGTTCCACTAGCTACATGTCACTGTGCTGTTATGTGGCAGGCATGTTGCTTACCATCAGGCACATGTTCTGCTCGTCTTGTCACTCCATAAAATATTTTTTTGTTAAAATGTATACTTCTATCAACAGTCCAGATTGATTATTTTTAACTTAACAGTTAAGAACGTTAAAACGTAACATTTTTGAAATTTGAATATTGTATTTTTAACCCCCGACCAAAAAAGGGGTGTTATAAGTTTGACGTCGATGTCTGTCTGTCTGTCTGTCTGTCTGTGTGTGTGTCTGTATGTGGCACCGTAGAGCTCAAACGGATGAGCCGATTTCGATGCGTTTTTTTTATTTGAAGGTTAATATCCGTGCGGATGTTCTTAGCTATGTTTGGTTAATATCGATTCAAAATGGCCGCCTCCACAAAATGGCGGACAAAATATTTCTTCACAACCTACCTCAATATGGGTATCAAATGAAAGGGCTTGACTAGTAAAATACTATACACTATAACAAATTTCAAATCCAAGATGGCCGCCACCACAAAATGGCTGATTACATTATTTTTTTCACTACTACCTCAATATGGGTATCAAACGAAAGGTCTTAACTAGTAGAATACTTTGCACTATGACAAATTTCAAATCCAAGATGGCCGCTACTACAAAATGGCGAAATATATTTCTTTTTCACAACTACCTCGATATGAGTATCAAATGAAAGGGCTTGACTAGTAGAATGTTGTAAAGATAACAAATCTGAGGTAGTCGGGGGTTAGTCAAAATTTTAATTTTGTTCTTGTATGTACCTATTTTCAGACCATCTTCGCGTTTCGACAATCCTACGAACATCAAGGATCGTGAGAAAGGTGTGTATTATAAGTACCTATTACTATAACAACAAACCTATACGCCAACTCCAAAGCAAAACACTTTGGTGAAAATTCTTCCTTGTGTCCTTGTGACTGCGAAGTTATTTCTGTGTCATTGTTTTACTTATAACGGACTCCGCATCGGTTCGCCTCGATTCTGCTTCGACATCACCTCCATCCCACCTCGAGTCCAACTCGCCTGTCCCGCGACACTAGTCTGTGAGCGTCATGCTATTTATTCCTGAAGGAAACGTAGAAGCGGCGCGTCGGACGTGCGCTGGCAGCTCGCCTCCCCCTCAACAACACCTCGACTCCACCTGGACCCTACCACCCCACCTTGACTCTTCCCCAACTCGACCTTGAATCCACCTCGACTTTTCCTACAACCATCCTCGACTATACTTCGACTCCACCTCGAGTCATCCTCTACTCCATCTCGACTATAGTCGACCATACATCTACTATACCTCGACTATACCTCGATTCTACTTCGACTCCACCTCGGCTATACCTCGATTCCAGTTCCTGTGTACGACTTATGTCGCTAGTTTGTTCCCTGATTGCATGCGCGGTCCGAAGGGGGGGTGGGTCACAGGGGACATGCCCCTCCCCAAAATCGTAGAAGTTAAACTAAAGATATAAGAAAATTAAAAATATGTAATAGAAAACAACTGGAACGGGAACTACGCGGGTAAAGAAAAATCGAGTAAGTAAAGTATTTATTTACTCGATTTATTGTATTTCTACTGGTGACACCCCAAAATCTGAGGCAGCGTACTGGTGACCCCCCAAATTTCAAGGCTGGGACCACGCCTGCCTCATTGTCTCGTGTTGTTGCGCAGGGCCGTCAAAGCCGCCGATGCCCGTGCAATGGAAGGAGAGGAACTCACATCCTTTCAGCACGGCCTGGATGGACTACTGCGCGCCACACCACTGCGATGACTACTACAAGGTACCTACGCTACGTTTCTAACAAAGACAAGGCATTCGATAGCGTTACGCATTCTATATTAATTGAGAAATTAAAAGACAGAAATTATTGGGGTAGCATTAAAAGGGTGCCATTTAAAACGCATAATTTTTTCCCCTAATTTGCTTTGTCATAATGAATGCAGCATAATAAATAGTGTCATAATGTAAATTTTCCTTATTATTTTTTGTTACTTTGGCATCATGTGTTTTAAGCATAACAAGCTACTACAATATACTACATTAGCATAACAATATACTACAATATATATATATATATATATACTAAATTCGACTATTAATGAGACGCATTAATAGTCTTTAGGCATATTGATTTAATTATTTATTAGTTTCAATTGCTGATATGTGCTTACAGCGTAGCCAACACGCACATACAGCCAAAATGCAAAATACCACATCATAAAACACATTAAAATTAACAGAATAATTATAACAATACCATAACATTATATAAACAAATTCAAACGCTACAAATAAATAACTATGTACAAATACACATAAAAACATACAAACAAATGTTTAAGCACATACATAACTTTATATAAACATGATCAATACAATTTTATTCTAACACAACTAATTAGGTGTATCACTTGTAACTAAAAAAATGAATACAGTTACGTAATACACAGTGATAATTGTCATTAAATATATCCAATTCTGGCCTATGAGCAAGCAGAGCATTGAGTAGATTGAGTGCTCGGGAAGTGGGTGCGTACTGGGTGGTGTCAGTGCGCGCGCGCACAGCCTGGAACAGCTGTTGATGAGAGGCATAATAGTCTCTAGGCATTTGTTATTATTTATTTGTTGTGATACTAAATATAGACACAGGTTACATAGGACCCAGATCCGACTCGGAGCACCTCGACTACCTAATCTTACCTACTACCACCTAGTCTTGTCGCTAGTCGCTACTACCTCTAGAGCGCATATAAAAAATGCGAGAGCTAGAAGCTCAGGAAAGTCCTGAGTGGAGCGAGCCATGCGAGGCGGAAGGGGGGAGGTGGCGAACGAAAAGAGCCGGCGACCTCCATAGTGGAGCGCAGGCCGAGTATGGAGAAGCGACACTCAGGGCAGACCGTAGAGCTTCTGAGTGCACATCATTCTAAGTTATCTTCATGCTATAAATGGTTATGTGTTTCAACATTATGGTAAGTTATCTTTATGCTATATATGGTTATACTAGTAAAAATTATGCGAAAACAGTTATGCGTTTAGTTGTTATGGTAAATTATTATTAGTCCTAAAAGCGTTATGCTTACCTACTTAAAATGTATAAAAATTGTTATGCTAAAATACAATACAAAAATTCTTTATTAAAAAGCCACAACACAAAAATTACATAAACAATAATAATATTACATTTAGCGATTTAATTGGCTACCTCATATACCTAGATATTATAGACACGCATTAAAGTTGTTTGAATCATATTTACAAAACATATGTCAGGCAACTTTGATCAAAACATGTAATAAAAAAAAAACAAAACAGATGAAAACAGTATTCTCAGTTCCAAAATATCATTCGTGGTGTACCCCAAGAAACTATTCTTGATCCACTTTTTTTTTAATAAAGAGTGATGAGACGAGCTGATTGTAAGCAACATGCCTGCCACATAACAGCACAGTAGAGCAATGTAAAGAATTAAAAGAACAAACCCTTTTGAGTTAGCATAGTGTAGTGGCAGTGCAATCTTTTTCTTATATATAAAAATGTTATGTTGGTTTACGTACGCTTCAAAAACTCAAAAAGTTCTGCACCGATCGAGCTGAAATTTTAGAATGACATACAATCCGCATCAAGGATTGTTTTTATCTAATTTTTGCATCACAATGTGCCACAGCGAAGCGTGGCAGGGTACAGCTAGTACTATATAAAACAATGGGGCGTTATCAAGATGCAAAAAGACCTGTCAAAGATAGTTCCCAATTTCACCGTAGGTGGCGCCAATGTTTTATTTTGTTACAGAAATTTCACTAAAACCAACAGTGGTGCTACACTTGGCAATATTTAGAACTATCTTTGACAAGTCTTTTTGCGTCTGGAAAACGCCTCATTAAATGTACTAAGTCAAGTAAATAAGTGACTTACCCTTAACAGAAAACAGAAAAGTGCTGCTGGACACCTTCTTGCTTATAAACTATGTAGCAATTTTATTTAAGATAGATATAAATTACTCATTAGCCTAGACTTAATAAATTAGGCTAGATTGTAATAAGTATTAGGATCCAAGGAAACTTGGTGAATAATTTTAGAAAAAAAAGTAAATAAATACCCCCTGTTCCGTGTCATAAATTGTCAATTGTTTGTAAAAACTACTATGTGAAGTTGTGAATGTCATTGTTGAATTGTCGTGCCGTAAGGCTAAATATGGCGACCTAAGATTACTGTACCAACATCTATATTATGTACCCATGTTATGCAATAAATAATTATCTTATCTTATCTTATCCTGTGGTTTCAGCCGGCTTGCGGTTTGAATCGTAAAAGCATGCGGTTCAAGTGGTTCCGTAGCCAGTGCCACGTCATCCTCAACAACCAGTGCGCTTACCATCGCGGCCTGCTCAGTGAGTACATCATACACTTATACAAATACAAATATATTAATTGAGCTAGAGGCCCGTTCCGGCTTCACTCGGATATTGTCACATTAAGCTCATTAATCGAAATACAAACTATCCTATCTTTTAAGTTGGATCAATCAAAGACAGAAATGCAGTCGTGGTGGAGGCGCTGAGCCGGGAGGAGGCGGCTTAGAAAATAAAATAGGCCTAGAATTAGAATGAAAATGTTCCCTACTCTCCCCTATTTCCTTTTCTTCTAATCCAAGATTCATGTAAAAAAGAAAACAAATGACAAAGGCCACGGACCCCGGAGTCTGTGGAGTTGCTAAATAAAAAATAAAAAAAAGTTGGAGCAATCTACGCACGGTGTCCAAATTTGATTAAAATCGGCTAATTACTTAGTTTAGGAGTCCATCGCGGACAAACATCGTGACAAAAGATTTATATATAACTATATTAAGATTATAGCTTAGAAAAAAAAATTGGTTGCTTGTAAAGTCGGTTGGTTTACAGACGATAGTTTACACGTCAAAACAAAACATTAAGAAGCGGCGCAAGCGTACAATGAGCGTAACGGGACAATGAGCGTAACGGGACAATGGGCGTAACGGGACAATTGACGTAACGGGACAATGGGCGTAACGGGACAATGGGTGTAACGGGACAACGGGCGTAACGGGACATAACGGTACACTTTTTCGTGCATGCAGCCGGCACTCATTGATTTATTAGACGTTGTCACGTCAATACATTAGTAACCCTTACTTGTAGTTGTAGCGTTAGCTGTGTTGCTGCGGGCAGTGTTTTCACAGTAATTATTCAATAGGGATTTTAGCATTTTTTCGGAACTGCTTTTATTTTGAAGATTGACCCTTGTTTACCGTAAAAACTAACATTCGTCGCTAAGATCGCAAACTATAACAAAAATGCAGAAAAGTAAACAGTTTAATCAGTTTAGACAGCTTGTTTTGCGACTAGTGACGTAATAAAGCATATTGGTGTTTCGAGTCACGTGACAACAGAATAAAAATATAGCATTTAAAATCATTTATAATAAATTTACTACGTAATATTAAATCATAATAATGTGATTTTTGATATTGTATTAATCCAAACTATCATAAAATTAACATGAAACATTAATTTGTGATTAGTGTTAACATCCCTATTGAATAACTATAATCAGGAATTAGTTTTATGCCATAATCAATGTCGTTAGATCACAGTGAAGTGATCACACATGATTAAAAGATCATCATTTGCCACAATTCTATCACTAATTAGGAAAGCTGCAGACGGAGGGCTCGAAAAGGAAACTAGAATTTCTTAGAACGAACTTTACTATCCTTACACTGACCTTAAAAAATCATAAACCTGTTTAACCTAGACAGGAATGCGCTCACAGGATCACAGGGATCACAGGGATCACAGGATCACAGGATCACAGGATCACAGGATCACAGGATCACAGGGATCACAGGATCACAGAGATCACAGGATCACAGAGATCACAGGATCTAGCCTAGGTGCGAATGCTTTTGATTTAAGAACAACACTGACTTCTTTATTGATATGTTGATGAAGAGTTATATGGATCACAATTTAATGAGGAGCGTCGGCGAATTGTAGTTGGCACGAGGCGGGTCACTGCTGACGCAGAATTCTGTTGAATTCGTTGACTGAAACCTCGTGATGGAATGCAGTTGACGTTGTAGGGACATGTGTAATGTGCAGGTACTGGTACGTAACACACTGTAAAACAGCAAAAACCGTTTACAATGTAACGATGATAACGTAATACATAGACAGAGGTATTTTTGTGTTTCGGCAAAGACTTTTCCACACCGTCCACAGTGAGGTGACACGGCAGGTGTAGGCAAGCTGACCCAACCTGGTGTCGACTAAAACCCAACCCAACATGGTGGTGACTAAGCACAGGTTTCTCCGCATATGGTCAGAGTCGCGGGGTCACTTCGCTCTCTCTCACCGACGGCCCTGACCCAACGCCGCCGCCCTTGCGGTCTCCGACGCCTCAGGCTCTAGAGCTGATGGATTGCGAGCCAAAGCGGCATATCCCCAGGTCCACCCTCGCGTCTATTTCAGCCTCAGTGAATGAGGAAGAACTCCTCCTCAGTCTCCGTCACACGACCTTTTTACCATCGAGCATCTTGGCTAAGATAGTCGGAAGCGAGAGGCCCACCCTCATGACTCTGTGGCCACATCACGGCCACAGTCCATTCACTGAGCATTCTGCTAATCAGAGTGCTAACGGAAGATCCTCATCTGCAAGACTAAGGACTTCTACTAGGCCGATAGGAGTATCAGTAACCTTCTCAAGTCTGCCAGTCCCTCTCCCCAACCTCTACACGCACTGCTCAAGGGGATGAGGAGCGCGTGTAGAAGTTCCCAGCGCCGGCCGGGATTCGCCATCACACAACAAGATGCCACCGTGACAAGTTGTTGTGTGATGCCCAGTGTGCACCACGTGGAGGCTCCCGAGCCACGCATCCGAAGCTTATAAACTAGCTTCCAATATCCCTAGTACCTAAATTTACAATGATCGCAATTTTATAAAAGGCCTTGATCCCCAACAGTAAGAACATTTATTGGGCTGCTGTTGACTAACATCCAAGAATACAAATTTTCACAATATCGTACCTAAGCCTTGCCCGTCGCTTTCAAGGGTAATGTTTTCAGTGAAATTACAGGGCATAGAGATAAAACATAGCGAATAGTGCTTGGTAATATGGACTCTTCATGTTCCAGTAGCTACATGTCACTGTGCTGTTATTTGTCAGGCATGTTGCTTACCATCAGGCACATGTCCTGCTCGTCTCGTCACTCTGTACTATAAAAAAGTACATCTCTGGATAGATTTGATCCTATCCTACTAATGTTAAAAATGACAATGTTTGGGTGTTTGTGGCGTATTCACGTCGTAACGTCTGTATAGATCCGGCTGCAATTTTTGAAATATTATGTAGGTAATAGTCAGTGAGAACTGACTTTTAATCACCGGAAAATAGCGGGAACACGAACTTCTAAACGGACGAAACCGAGGAGCTAGTAATTTAATAATCTATATTAATAATTTCGTCAAGGGGTACGGTAGATTTGATCGAAACCTTATATGAATAACAAAACATAAAAATATTGATTTTGAGTCGACAACATTATTTTATGTCCACAAAATTCGGATTATGGAGAATTTCGTCAATTTCTGATGGCACTGACAAACAAACCGCTGTCCGCTGTCGCCATCTTTGGTGTGAAGCACGTTTCGTTCCATCAATCAACACATTGCGTGCGTCCGTCACGCCAAAAAAGTATCCATCACAAAAAACTGTGACTTATGTGACTACGTAAAACGAAACGTCTTGTCGCCGGACCGGAAATTATTAGTAGGTAGTTTATTTAGTATCATCATTGCACCCGTGCGAAGCCGGGGCGGGTCGCTAGCTTGAAATAATTCCGGTACTGATAAGGCGCACTTTATGCCTATAATTTACTGTATCTGTTATAGTTATATAGTAATTTCAGTCTCGCAACCATAGCGACAAGTAATTTTTACCTTACGAAGTCATTAGAAATCTTATTAAACGTAACCGTGTTTTAGCTATGCGCAACGCCATCTCGTATATTTTTGCCGAACAGTTTCGTAACTATTTGTATAGTGTTTTATTTTATAATAAAACAACTCATAAAACTTGTTTTTTTTATTAAATGTAACTTTTAACAACCTATGGTATTTGCGTCAGAGGTTAAAAATAGCTAATTTATCTTTGTTGAACAAAAAAATTATTAGACTAAATGAGCAAGGTAAGCAAATATGATGTCATATGTATGAAATTACAATAAATCATACCATAGTACCATTATTAGTAATATTTTTCCATTATACCGGGGTTTGCAGAACTTTTTACAGGTACTTTTCATCCCGAATAAAATAGATACTTTGTCAAATGTCTTTTCAACCCAAGAATCAGCGCAGCTGCATTTTTTTTAATATTTTTCATCGGGAAATATCTCGGGTACGAAAAAAACACATTCGAGCGATCTCATCTGAATTAGTGAGTGAGATTGCTCGACTGTGTTCATTTAGTGTCAGAAGCATTTCAAATAAATATAATCTTACATGTGCTCTGCGATAATGGATAGCAAATTAAACGTAACCGTGTTTTAGTTCCACCTAGCGCCATCTAGTTTTCTTTTTTTGGAACTAATTTACAATTTTGTAGATTTGTTGTACTTTAAAAAAAAATAATTGAAAGTCATGAAACTTAAGCAAGTTTTAATTCACTTCTGACTAAGTGCGCGTCAAGCATCTTTTTAACGCCCGACCAAAAAAGTTTGACGTTCATGTCTGTCTGTCTGTGGCTGTGTGGCTGTGTTAATATGGGTATCAAATGAAAGGGCTTGTCTAGTATAATATTGTACAGATAACAAATCTGAGGTAGTCGGGGTAAATCAAAATTTTTAATTTTGTTCTTGTTTCTCATCTATTCCAATCTCTTCAACTTAAGTCCTATCGAGTCCAATGGACTAAAGCAGCCTCTGTCTTTCTCTCATCTCACGCGTAAGATTATAATTTGGCGGTATTTACAATTTCACAGTGACATATTGATCACATAATTGTTAGATTAAATAAAAAATAGGCAAGTATGACGTCAAATTTAAATTCATCTATTCACTTCATTCGCAGCCGTGCCCATGTTAACAACAGTAGTTAACAAATCTCATACAGATAACCGGATTTTGCAGAATTTCGGTACACATGTCACTTTTACCTTGAATAAAATATACACTTTGTGAATAGGGATGTTAACACTAATCACAGATTAATGTCTAATGTTGATTTTATGATAGTTTGTATTAGTAATAGAATATCGAAAAATACATTATTATAATTTAATATTAGGTAATGCTGGAATAACATTCCTCCGCCAATAAGGAACCTGCAAAGTATTTATTGTTTTAGGTTGCACCTTAGAGAATTTATTTTTAGACACCAGAAGGGAGAGGAGCAACTTAGAAACGATACCAGTGCTATTTGAGGGCTATTTGTTACTTTTTGATTATATGTATAAATATTTTATGTCTATTAACTCTTATTTCAAATTATTTATGTTCACGTATCATCAGCTTGCCATAGTTAGGTACTTCGTTGTAAGGGGTTGCATTTATAAATAAGTTTAGTTGAGTGTGAGAGCATGTACATGTGTTTTTTAAATTAGAATATATGTATGTATGTATTGTATTGTTATGTGATGAGGCTAGGTAAATAAAATATATTATGTGGAAGATTATTATTAGCGTAAGATTATTAAGTGTATGTGGTGTGTGTCGTCATTCGCCGGCACCAGCGGAAGACCAGCGTCGGTTGGATCCAATCGGCATTATGCTGAGCTGGGGCCGGGTTGTGACAAAAAAACATAATTTTAATAGATTTCATAGAACGATGTATGTATATGTATATAAATTTGGATGTGTGTCTTTTTTGTCACAATAAACAATTTGTCATTTGTCAGTTGTCATCATAATAAATTTGTTATAAATTATTTTAAATGATTTAATAAATTATGTAATTTTTTGGTTGTTGTCACGTGACTGGAAACACCAATATGAATTATTACGTCACTAGTCGCAAAACAAGCTGTCGAAAACTGACTGAACTGTTTAATTTTCTGCATTTTTATCATAGTTGGCGTTCTTAGCGACGACGATTTTGATTGTTTGTATTGAAGTAATGATAACAAAACACATGAACTGGACATACAGTGATGAATCGCGATCAATGTTTTGCGACTAGTGACGTCATGTCAGTTGTCAGTGTTTTAGCGGCAAAATTCAAAATTAGTCTAATATTGCATATTTACTCATCGAAAATACAAATATTTTGAAGTAAAATGTTAATTTTTTACGGTAAACATGCATCAATCTTCAAAATAAAAGCAATTCCGAAAAATTGTTAATATCCCTATTATTTCTCTATTTACATCTAACGGGTCCACAGCGGTAGCGTAAGACCAAACTCCTGTGAAGCCCCGCGTGACATGAGGATAATAAGCTCCCTCACTTCTTTCTCTTGTTGGGGACGCTACCTTTCTGGGGAGGTAGGTCTTAACGAAGCGCCAAAGATATTGGAGTACTCCACCGCCTTTTTTGTGGTTGTCCTGATTAGGATGTTGAACGCGTTTACTATGTTAGGAGACACCGTAAACAATGTGCCTCCACTGGAGCACACCTTCCTTTGGATCTTCGGACGGACGGCGTTGGTAGTGGAGCGACCTCTCTGAAACTCGAACTGTCTCTTTGGCAGGTCCACATGATTTCTGCGCGCCCCCTCCCGATCCTCGCGCCCTAGGCTGCAGCCTAATTAGCCTAAGGGTTACTCAGGCCCTGCTAACGACAGCTCAGCTGCTAACCCTACTATTATTATAATTGTTAATGTTTGGATGTTTGTTGCCCATCACGTCGTAACGTCTCAATGCATCGAGCTGAAATTTGGAACATAGATTTTGGTCTGGAAGAACACATAGGGTATCCCAGGGTAGCTTTTTATACCAGGAAAGTAAAGGTAACGGCAACTAAGTGAGCCAAACCGCGGGCACTGCTAGTGTTATATATTTTTCGTGTGGAAATATCTCAGACACAGAAAAAAATTTGATAAATTTCATCTCAAATCTGAGTGAAATATTCCGAATGTGTTCATTTTCTGTCCGAGCTATTCCGAATGAGTTAGCTCAGATATGAACTGAATGAATTATTCAGAAGCAAACAAAACGTAATTGTGTTTTAGTGACGTGTAACGCCATCTAGTTACGTTTAGTTTAGTACTGCCTAATTTCATTTTGTTTAATTTTTTTGTTAATACAAGTAAAATTTGTAGTTTATAAAAACGACTGCGGCTTTGCTCTTTAGAATTTAATTCTTTATAGGACAAATAAGAAACATGTTCGCTACACAAAGGATTAAATGTTTTCTAATATTCATTTCTCAAATAACAAAACTCACGAGGCGGTTTACGCCCGCGTTGAGCGCGGCTGCCACGCACCTCCTGCGCGGTCGCCGCCCGCCCGTTACCCGCCACGTTCACGGGAGAAAATCTCAACCGCGGCGGCCGCAAAACCGCGAAAATCAGCGGTCTCGTGAGTTTTGATATAAAACCGTCGCCCGTCGCGGTTCTTACCCGCGCGCGGGCGCGGTTGGAAACCGCTCCATGAGTTCTTAGCCTCAATGTCTTTCATAGAATACGACATAATCGACGCTAAATTCTGCTACAAATACGTGATGGACCTGCGGCGGCTGCCCCCGGGCGTGCGGGGCGAGGTGGCCCCGGTGTGCGCGTGGGGGCCTGCCGCCCTGCCTGTGCTCTTCCAGAACAGGTGCGCACTCGAGAAGGCGAACTGCGGGGCTCATTTCGAGCGTAAGTTGTTTTTATTTATTATTTGAAATGTTTTTACGTATAAAAAATGTATTGTCTTAAAATATTACTTATTTAATTAAATAGTGCCTGGTTGACCGAGCTTTGCTCGGTTTAAATGCGCTTATAAAGGGTTCTAAGTAAAAGATTTTCTCAGAAAAAAAGAGCAAAAAGAAAAGACCCGAGTGTAACCATCAGGATTCGAACCGGGGCCTGTTGACTCCGAGGGCGAGCATATTCCGTCTGAGCTATTAAGACTTAGTGAACAGTGGCAAAATAAGTTATCGTATTCTAATGACATTGTAGGAGTTTTTCATTGTCTAAAAACGCACATAAAATGAGGTTTTTATAAAACCTAGCTAGATCGATTTATCGTCCCCGAAACCCACTGTATACATAATTTCATGAAAATCGTTCGAGCCATTTCCGAGATTCAGATTCTATACATATATACCTACAAGAATTGCTCGTTTAAAGGTATAAGATAATAAGATAAGATTACTTGGCTTTTCACAATTTTTCACAAAAAATGAGGAGGTTATCAATTCGATTGTATGTTTTTTTCTTTTTTATATGATTGTGTAGTTTTGTGAAACTATGGTAAAAGTGAAACTTTTTATCGCATTATAGACAATTAACTAAATATTTTTGGAAAAATATTCGACTTAAATAATTTAAGTAACTTAACGAGTAACGCCGCCATGTTGTCCGCGGCTGCTCTGTCGAGCATCTTTCACTTTCCCCCTACGCCGCGGCCGACCGTCAGGCGACATGCAGTAGATGGACGAAATATATCTGGTTATAAATTTTCACTTTTATCTATAACTCATTGGCAAATGTTTTTTTTTTTCTATTTTCAGAATACGATGAGGTGAGGATGGCCGTTTGTAAATATTTTTGGGGCCAAGCATTGAGTTTGTTTTCAGCCTTCAACGCTGACGAATCTACGGAAGCAGAATAAAGATAATACAAGAAATTATTAAAAGTCTTTGAAATGAAAATTACCGCCATATCGTTCATAAATTAACCCTCATCATCATCATCAACAGCCCACTAAATATTCCCACTGCTGGGACTCGGGCCTTCTCTCCTAAGGAGAGAGTTAAGGCCATAATCCACCACGCTGGCCCAGTGCGGGTTGGTGGATGACACATGACTTCGAAAGATTCTAGGTACATGTCGGTTTCCTCACGATGTTTTCCTTCACCGTTTCAAGTTAGCGGCATTACGCACATGACTTCGAAAAGACAGTGGTGCGTGTGGGGTTTGAACCCGGGGGCTCCGGATCGGCAGGCGCCGTTCTCCCGACTAGACCAGCCGTAACTTACGTACTAAACTAATCCTACCCTAACTTACTACACAAATAACTGAAAATGAAAAATAAAAAAAACATTTATTTACATAAACATGAAATGGTTTTCCAGTAAGTCAAGTCTTATAAAGTAGGTATAGCCTATGTTTATGAGACTAAAAAAAATAAAAAATTGGTGGACATTTCAAACACAACACCATCTAACCCCAAACTAAGCAAAGCTTTTACTATGGGAGCCAGATAGCTGATATATACTTATATAATCAAAAAGAGAAAACTTGTCAGGTACAGTTACCAAAAAAATATTTGAATTATGTGATGATAGTGAGTTGGGCGACGTTATAGACTTTTGAATGATAAAAACAAAATATACTTGTATTCCAAGGACGTATAAAAAAGTAGGACTTAGTCTCGCTAAAACAATAACTGTGTCACTAGAGTCGGCCACATTTGCACGTGTGCGTTGTCAGGTCACTGATAGGCTGACACGCACATATACACAAGTACCGCCTGTAATGACCTACTGATGTGTGCGTGTCTGTCTGTATGTGACAACTGTACAATAAGTCTAAGATAATTTATTAACTTTTCCAATCGTACACAGAAAATATTTGTTTTATGCACTCGGTCTCAAGATACAAGCTATGTGCTTCGTTTGCGGCCCACTGATCATACTTGTACAATACAATACAGTACTTATACCCACACATACGGACCGTATAAGCATCGACTGCCCTAGTGGCTTAGTTTGTAGTAGCTCTGCCTGCGAAGCCGAGGGTCGTGGGTTCGATCCCACCCAGTGCAAATATTTGTGTGATGAATTCAAATGTTTGCACTGTGTCTGAGTGTTTCTATGTATAATAAGTATGTATTTAAAACTATATAAGTATTATATCAGCTATCTGGCTGCCATCACACAAGCTTTGCTTAGTTTGGGGTCAGATGGTGTTGTGTGTGAATTGTCCACCAATATTTTATTTATTTATTTATTTATTGTAATGTTGGACTTGAAAAACTACTTACCGATGTATGTGTTTTGTTAGTGTAACTTAGAAGGGGATTTTAATAAAAGATGCCGATGCCTTCTAATTCCAACAGAAAAATGAAATAAGAATCGTTACATCATATTTTAGTGTTGTCACTAGGTACCTAATTCTAACAAGTACTTAGTTACAATTTTATAATGTTATTTAATACTTTTACTAATAGCGATTATTATTATACATACATTATTAGATATTTTAATATCTATATATACTGATTCTACAGTTAGTCACAATATGTCAATTAATGTTATTTATAATTTATAATGTATGTATGTATATGACGTTGGGGTTCGACATTATAGCATTAGTCTGTGGGTTAATAAAAAAAAAACATTTTAATTTTTTCATTTTCATAGCCCCTTGCAACGTCTCTGTACTATATCCTACCTTTGTATTACTGTGTTGAATAATGCTCGAATTATTTTAATCAAATGTTTCTGTTTTCTGAATAACTAGGTACGAAAAATAGGTATTACATAAGAATTTCTGGTGATTTCGCTTAGGTAAAATGAAAATATATGTAATTTTTACTATATGTCTGACTGGTGAGTACATTTTATTTATTAGAATTAAAAAAAGTTTCAAAAATTAAGGATTAATAGGATAAAAAAAATCAAGTTAAGACAAGACTATAAAGTCTTTTGATACATTAATATTTTAACCGACTTCACAAAAAGAGGAGGTTCGATTAGGTTGTATGGTTTTTTTTGTATAAATAAACGTTACGCGATACCTCTGCAGTTGTGACTAAATTATGATGGGTTTCTTGTACTAAAGATAGGGGAAATAGAAAAAGTAATTATTGTAAATTCAGTGAATATAAAGTATTAAGAATATTAAAATTGATCTCCGAACAACCCACTCCTAACTGTTCCCAGCACAAAAGTGCCCACGACGCTCGCCGCGTTCCCACGCTGAATGGCAATGGCCAACCTTTGTGCCAGGAACGCGCCGGAGCGGGGGGTCTACCGCCGAACGAAAAATGAGTTAACTTTGATATTTCCCTCTCTTTTCTTTCCGCTTGAAATGATAAAGACCGCAATAGCAAAGCGAAAGTCGATTTAGTTGTAGAAAGGTGGGAGTCACCCGTATTCTCCCTGAGCCTGCGCCCTAATTCTGCGAGTAATTTCTTTTATTTGGTAGATCATAGTTTAGAGGTGGTCCTATAAAAATTACATCGAAATCCGTGGAGTTGTTTTGAAGAATAAACTAAAGTTTACTTCAATAGAAGGCAAAGCTGCAAAATTTTTTGTAACTCAAAATCTGTTCAATAAATTATCTATATGTTTTAATTACATATATATACCTCGATGATATCTTCTGAAATTTGCTCGAGTAGAGTCTCTGAATTTAAGTTTAAACTGAAGTCGATTTTTGTTTTATCGGCGAAAATAAATGATTTATTGTATGTAGTGGGTTCTTTGCAGACTCCGCCTGGCGAGTCTTTACTCGCCACACACTTTTACCTACTTACTTTTTTAGTTTAAGTGGTGCATACTTCCCCAGATGGACTCTGCAAAGTGTCCTATTACCACGAAACAAGTAGAGTACCTTATAATTTATTTCAGCAACACAAACAAGTTCGGAAGAAAAATTTAAACAAACAACATTACCAGTACGACAGCGTATTGAGCTCCTCAAATACCAGATAGCCCAAGAAATAGCGAAAAACAAGAAAATAGACGAAGCAAAACGATACCCGAAAGACATTAGCGCTAGTATCGAAAACCAAGAATACGTGGACATTGACGCCCAACCCATAACGCCGATCAACGAAGACGACGAACGAAAGAAATATGGACGATACTACTTGCGGCAGTTTAAAACCACAACAGAAACTCCATGGACAAGACCGAAAACCACAAAAGTGACCCGCAAAAAAGACCCAACAAAGAAGATGAAAAATGTCAAAATCGTAGCAGACGATATCAAAACATCTATAGAAGAAGAAGTACCAAAGCTTATAGGGATAAAGAAAATAATTAAAATGGCTCATAAAGAGGGATTACGGAATAAAAAAAATAGATTTGCCCCCAATGACGTTGGTCAAAACAATATATTTTATAGAAGAATTTTCGAAGGTGATTTGAAAAAACATTGCTCGAAGGAAACTATCCATTGCGCCGATTTGATCACACCAATACTGACAGGACAGAAAGTGAACATAACCAATAAGAGAGTATTAAGTTACAAGGATCCAGAAGTAATGAGGTAATTTTTTTTACACGAAAGGGCTAATTAAACTAGCAATTATATTTATAGAATCTGAATCTCGGATACAGCTCGAACGATTGAAATTTAGTATGCGGGGCGGTTTCGGGGGCGATAGATCGATCTAGATAAAATAATAAATAACATCAAGTGAGATAACGGTCAAGTGTAAACCTATACAAGTTAAAAAAGATGGATAATGGTCGTGGAGTTTACCCGAAGATTTCTTTCATTTACGAACGTGACGCTTGAGCTTAATTCACGAGCCCACGAGCATTGAGCCCACAAAAAATCTATATGTGGTGCGCCCTCAGATCAACTGTTCTTTCCTCAGAGGGTGTGCCAAAAGAAATGTTCACTTCAAAAAACTAATTTATATTGTAGATTGTTGGACCTACTCAGCGAAGACACGTCTCATCTCGCTAAAGACGAGATACTGTCGAACCTGTATCAGGTCAGCAATCTGCAGATCCGGCTGTTCCAGTGGGATATACCGTCACTGAAGCTGCTCCTTAACGTCCTCAAGAAAGGTCAGTTCTTGTTGAAGAGGCTTCTTTTGCTTGTAAGTTACGCTCTGATGTGAAAGGCCGTGTGTACTTGGGCGCGAAAAATACAGTCAGCCGTATCTTTTTTTAAAGGATAGATTGCATTTAATCATCGTCATCATCATCAGCTGTAAGACGTCCGCTGCATAGCCCTCCACCCTAGATTTCTACAACGAACGGTCCTGCAACCTGCATCCAGCGGTTTTCAGCGACCTTTGTGAGGTCATCTGTCCATCTAGTGGGAGGCTGTCCAACACTGCGTCTTCCGGTTCGTGGTCGCCACTCGAGAACCTTTCTTCCCCATCGGTTATCAGTTCTGCGAGCGATGTGACGTGCCCATTGACATTTGACACTTCAGCTTGCTTACTCTTTGAGCTATGTCGGCCACTTTCGTTCTTTTCCGAATATCCTCATTACGGATTCTGTCGTGCAAAGAGACTCCGAGCATAGATCTCTCCAAAGCTTTGAGAAGCACTTTAAGCTTCGTTATGAAACCCACAGTTAAGGACAACGTCATTTAGTCAATTTAGGTAAAATGCCACTTAAAGACGTTATAGCTTACGGAAGGCAGTACTTCCGTAAACTTCTTCCCAGCCAGCTCCTTAAAATAGCGGAGGACGGCGTTGGGTCGCTGGCATACCAGTTCCGTCAGGTATTACGCGATTTACAAGCTTTCACAAGATTTCACAAGCTTTGCTTAGTTTGGGGTCAGATGGTGTTGTGGTTGAATTGTCCACCAATATAATATACCAATATATATAACAATATTTCTTTATTTATTGATAACGTAATACTCTCACGTAAATCTATGTACGAGGGTCAAACTGAAAGTTCTTAGAAAATCAAAAACTGATTACATTAGCCAGTTATTAGTTTTATTATATCTTTTCAAAATATTGTCCATTCACGTCAATACACCGCTGCTTGCGATGGAACCACTGGGAAAAGCACTTTGCCCACTCGTCCTTAGGGGTCTCTTCAATGGCATCGCGATACGCAGCCACCGCTTCTTCAGCATTCATAAACCGCTTTCCTTTAAGTTTTTCTTTAATTTTTGAAAATAAATAAAAATCACAAGGCGCGAGGTCGGGGCTATACGGCGGGTGACCCAGTAATTCAACGTTTGATGTCGCCAAATAGTCGATCGTTCGCTTGGCGGTGTGCGATGAGGCGTTGTCGTGGTGAAGGAGGATCCTACTGCGAGGTCGTTTCTCTCGAACTTTTTCCAAGACAAGTGGCAAACAATTGGTAGTGTACCATTCTGCAGAAACTGTTTTTGATCCTCTAACACAATTGTTACGAAATGACCTATCCTTCCAAAGAATGAGGCCACCATTTTTTCCCCGCACTTCGATCTCTCTTCACTTTAGTTGGCAACTCCTCGAAAGGAAACACCCACTGAGCAGATTGTCTTTTGGTTTCAGGATCATAACAGTAAATCCAGCTTTCGTCACCTGTTAGTATGTCGAACACAGCATTTGAGTCACCTCCGTTAAATCTTTCAATCATTTTATGGCACCAATCCACACGATGGAGTTTTTGAGCCTCAGTCAAATTATGAGGTATCCACCGGGCGCAAAGCTTCCTGACCGCTAAATGTTCGTGTAGGATTTTGTGCACTTGACTCATACCGATGCCTAAGCTTGTCCAAATCTGCTGATAGGTCACTCTTTGTCAGTCTCTATCATACGCCGCACAACACAGATGTTATCTTCAGTCGTCGCCGTAGAAGGCCGTCCCTCACGTAAATCATCAGTGAGATTAGTGCGACCACGTTTAAACTCATTAAACCAGTTGTAAACAGTCGCACGAGATGGGGCTTCATCGTGAAAGGCCAATCGTAGTCTATCATAACTTTCTTGTTGACTTAAATGACATCGAAAGTCATAAAAAATCATTGCACGATAATTTTCTCGCGTTAAATTCATGTTGACGTGACACAGACAATTTTCAATTTGCCGCCAAATCGTAAAACAAATGACAAATGAATGAAGTATATACTCAGTAATTTTGGCAAAGAGTTCTATTTTCAAATTATAGAATCATTTTTTTATTATATTGTTTATAAGTGGCCAGTTCTAAGAACTTTCAGTTTGACCCTCGTATCGTTAGGGACGAACGCCAAGCGCCATACGTGGCGAAGCATCAAGCAGGGCCTGAAGCGGACATTGGCGGCGTGGCATGTGGACTTCGGAAACATCACGAACCTGCTGCATCAGGCGAGGATCTTCCGCCCGCCTTGCATCGTCACCGGCTACGCGGGTACGTACCACCCTTTAGAAAGATAATAAGTAAACAGGTTTTTCCGCACGGTTCCTTTGTACCAATCGTAAGATGACGTGTATGTTAGCTATGGCGACATAGTGGTATGCGTGACAAAAATATGACACTTCCACAAGAGCGACAAGACATGAGCAATCAGGCCCGTGCTTTCGGTGTAAAAAAATATCCATTTTATTGAATGTCTAAAGAATATATTAGAGAATAAATGCTATTACAAACTACAAGATTTTTTTCAAGACAATTTTGATGACCTAGAAATGAGACGTTCCGATGCCACTTTTGCCATGCCCTTATAGGGCCATATGTAACGAATACAATAATTATAATAACAACACATGATTGTACTGTACCTACATATGACGCAATAAAGATTTTGAGTATTGAGTAAAGCGTTTGTTCTAACTCTATACGTAGTATTCTAGTATTATGTAATGTGTAATCTCTTTATACCCGTATATAGTTATTGGTAATCAAAAAGTATCCTTTTAAGGCACTGATTACATTTTTAAGGGCATGTTAACTACATAAAAAATGTCACCTTTTATTCTACAGTTTTTAGAAATACGTATTTTTTTAACCATACAAAAAAAAGTATATTTGCCCGGTCTAAAAACATCGAACTCTACGTTACAAGAGCGCGCGCACTCTTTTACGCTTTATAGAAAAAGCAGATGCGCATAGAGCTAAACAGTGCTAGACAGGACAACTAAAAAAAATATATTTTGGAATTACGTTTTACCAAATGTTGAACAAGCATAGTTTGTTTAAATATACATAATTATATTAAACGAATGCACATTTTTTATATATTTCAAGTGAAAACTTATTTACCTCTGTATAGTTTGACAAATTTAGATCCGTATTTCAAACAGCTTTTATTTTTTTGAAGTGAAAAAAAATGTCTCTGTTGCACCACATACTGAATTTTTGTGGGCTGTGAATTGAGCGTCACGCTCGTAAATGAAAGTAATCTTCGGGTGAACTTGGGACTCGGGATTTCTAAGATTGCCATGCTTAGACTTATTTAGACGACAACGCTTTGAAGATTGATTCCAGATTACCAGCGCCGTCCGGTCCCACCCGCGTAGTTTCCAAAGTTCAAATTCTGAGTTTCAAGTTTTCGCTTCTATCGGCATTTCCTGCGATTGCCAATTTCTGAAGTGAAACCTTCTTTTGGCGCGCCACAGATTGGACATTTGACAGATTTGTCGTGGAATTTTGTCGTTGGCGTAATTGTACTCATCAAACATATCACACTAACATAACACAACGGGATAGAAGCCAGAAATTAATAGACGATGAATCAGATGACATATATGATACAACCGATTAAAAGTTAAAAATGAAAAAAAGAAGAAGACTTTATCAGCTGACTATTATTATCATTGTATAAATTCAGACCAATGGAAACTGCGTTGCCAGACATATTGCATGCCTCTAGAGAAGAGGCCAGTTTGTATGGGTCAACTATTTAAATGTTTTGTATCATCTTATCTTACCTGCAAACAGCAATAAAGATTTTTGTATTTGTATTTGAATTGAATTGTAGCGTCACGCTCATCATAATCAGCCCACATTCGTCCACTGCTGGACATAGGCCTCTCCAATAATACGCCACTCAGCCCGATCCTCGGCTTTACGTTTCCAACTCAAGCGGAAGCGTCACGCTCGGGAGTGATAAACTCTCTACCATGTAATGATAGTAGATGTAGTGGTAGGACTCCTAGCAGAGTCCGCCTGAGGAAGTATCACACCTTTGCCAGTTATTCTACCGCCAAACAGTAAAGTGAAAACATTACTGTGTTCCGGTTTGAAGGGCAATGTTTCCAGAGAAATTACAGGGCTTAGAGATATAACATTTAAATCTCTGGGTGATGAGCGCAGTGCAGTGCTAGGTAATTATTTGGTCTCTTCATGTTCCAATAGCTGCGTGTCACTGTGCTGTTATGTGGCAGGCATGTTGCTTACCATCAGGCACATGTCCGGCTCGTCTCGTCACTTCTTATTTAAAAAAAAATAACATGGCGATGGTGCTCGGGTAAACTAGGAACCATGGTTATTGATCATATAAAAATGGGTCAGCGTTTGCATTCAAAAGATCAGGTGTCCTATGACAACACATCTTTTTATTTTATATATTAAAACTAAACGTGACCAAAATGCTGGCCTTTTTTTGCACCGGTCTTAGACTAATTTCGTGTACATTTTGTAAATATTTTTTATTAATAATAATAAATATAATATTAATAATTTTTTATAGTAAGAAGATAATCGTTGATGTTTCAGGGTCGACCCAGTCGTCGAAGGCGTTCCGCTACTCCACGACACCGAAGCCCAAATGCTCTGAAATGGGAGACAACAGCGGCTCCTGCGAATTATAAAATTATATTCTCATTACCTCGCATTACCTTATTGTGGCATAATTTTTGTACGGCGTTGCGGAATAATAGATTAGAAGAGGTACTGAAACTATAAAAATTATAAATTAAAAAAAAATAATTATTACTTTGTGAAAAAAAATCTTGATATGCCGACGTTTTATGTAGTAAATTTGGCCATTTGATTATGTTCGGCTTTGGTTTCATACAGTTTCAATACCTCTTCTAATACATTATTTCGCAATGCCGTACAAAAGTCATGCGACAAGGAGAAATGATCGAGGTTTAGAAACCCCCCTCTTCAACTGCACTCAGTTGGACAGCTTACAAGTGACGGCATAGTGCTCAATCTTTTTACTTTATACCCTTCTATCATCCTACATAGATCTCCTGGTGTATCATATGACCCATAAATTTTGTTCACGGGCCTGCAGTCTATTATTGTTACCATGACAGATATATACAGACTATTATTATTTGTATAGCAAGCTGTGTTACATACGTTCTTATAAGTATTAATTTTGAATATTGAAAATTGAATATTGAATATGAAGCCACAAAAAAAACTGACAGTCATAGGGGCTGCTGATAGAAGTGAAAACATATACCTAACTCACAAATTCGTAGCTCACTTTAGAAACTACGCGGATGAAATGGCGCTGCTAGTCTGGAATAAACCTTCAAAGCATTGTCCTCTAAATAAGTCTTCTAAGGTCCCGAGTTCACCCGAAGACTTATTTCATTTACGAGCGTGACGCTTGAGCTCAATTCACAGCCCACGAAAAATCTATGTATGGTAAGACAATAGAAGTTTTCACTTCAAAAATAATACAAACAATAATGTTATATTGATACTAGCGACCCGCCCCGGCTTCGCACGGATGCAATGCTGATACTAAATATAAGTACCTACTAATGAAATTCCGGTCCGGCGGCGAGACGTTTCGTTTTACGTAGTCACATAAGTCACAGTTTTTTGTGATGGATACTTTTTTGGCGCGACGGACGCACGCAATGTGTTGATTGATGGAACGAAACGTGCTTCACACCAAAGATGGCGACAGCGGACAGCGGTTTGTTTGTCAGTGCCATCAGAATTTGACGAAATTCTCCATTATCCGAATTTTGTGGACATAAAATAATGTTGTCGACTCAAAATCAATATTTTTTATGTTTTGTTATTCATATAAGGTTTCGATCAAATCTACCGTACTCCTTGACGAAATTATTAATATAGATATTACTATACATTTTCTATATCATCCTCTTTCGACCAGAGTATGCTCTAATTGTTCCACTATAATAAGTCTTCCCTCCATCTTTCTCTTCTTGATCTAACCAAACAACTTTGCCCTCTCTCATCGTGTATCTTCTAGGAATTTCTGTATATTTTCTTATATTAAATATAGACAAAGGCTCTAAGCCTCTCCGTGTGTATGTATTGACTGACTGGCGCCGATGGGTCCACATTCATTGGTATTTTCAAAATAAGCGGCACAGATGCCACTGTAAATTCCACCAAAAACAAAATGACTACAGATGACGCCGCCATTTTCAAACAAAATCCATACTTTTTGATGCAGACTTTATAGGCGTAAGTACCTATACTGTTTTCAATAAAATATTTTCTGATAATAAAATTTGGATTACGTTATGTCGTAAATTTAATTTTAATTTTCACTGCCAATAGTATCCATCTTGTTTTATTTTCGTTGATTTTAACCGATTTTAAAAAAGGAGGAGGTTCCCAATACGATTGTACCTTTTTTGTTTTACTTATTGGGGCGTTATCCAAATGCAAATTTACTTGTCAAAAGTAGTTCTAAATTTTGCCAAGTGGGGCACTGAAATTGGGAACTGTCTTTAACAGGTCTTTTTGCACCTTGAAAACGCCCTATTATGTATGTTACGCAATAGCTCCTCCAAAAATCGTCAATCGATTTTGTTGATTATTTTTTATTTGGTAGATCAAAAAATCATACAACCAAATAGAGTACATTCTCCTTTTTTGAAGTCGGTTAAAACGTTAAAAATGTGTTAATTAGGTAAAAAAAAATTACATGAATTAACCTTAAGTATATTTTGTTGGAAGATTATAAACAAAAAGACAATTCCCAATTTGTTTATTGAAAAAGCTTATAATTTAATCTTCAGTTCTAAATTTAAACTTCTTATTGATCATCGCCGCTGGATCATTCATATGTTTGATTTTCTCTGGTTCTCTGTCTTGCTCTGGAATTGGTTCGTTAAAGTTATATGTTTCAGCTACGACCGGTAATTTCGCGAAATAGTTTGGACTACTCATGGTTATGTGTTTTTTTGTAGGAAACATCGTCCGAAGTTTCCTCTTTGTAGTATTCTCATCAGCGCCTGTGACTTTGTTCGTAGATTCATCATAGTTTTCAATATTAGGGTCTTTGTATTGTATAGCTCCGGTTTTGCCTTTGATTTCTTCAAGAGGTCTGTGACTCACTTTTGTCAGATCTCGTTTATCGTCGTATACAGCTTTTACTGGTTGCTTCACATTGACCTTTTGCATTGCCTTAGGTATACGGTGTCTTAGCACTTCTTCTATCTCTGGGTTTTGTTTTCGTATGTTTTGGTCTAGCGGAGTAGTAGTTTTGGTAGATTCGATGCTCTCAAATATGTCATCTTTTGCTGGTATTACGTAATCTTCATAACTATCGTTCGCAGGCTTCCGCATATCTACTTCTTGGAATAAATCATCGATGATGTTGCGTGATGGTTTAAGATATGTCTCTTCTGGTTTATTTTCGTAAGAGTTGAGGACTTTTTTATTATTATGTTGTGATTTTTTTGGAATGTATTCTTCTTTATTGTCAGTATTTAATACTTGTGGTTTTACATCATTGTAATTTGAATCATTTTCGGTGTCTTTTTCAATAATTGTTATTATTTTGCCGTCGTCGTCGTACTTTTTTACATCATTTTCGTCATCATCATTTCTTATGATTTTTTTTACGTTTGCCAAACTATCCAACTGTTCTTTGAAATTCGAAGGATTGTAATTGTTTCCTTTCTTATTTTGAACGTAGTCTGTTTTACTATTTTCGTCGACGTAATTAGGGTTTCTTTTCATCTTCCTCATTGTAGTCGGCATATTCCACCTCATATTCCGGTGCTTCGTACTCCTTGCCTTTATTATGAACGACGTTACTCGACTTTTTATCTCTCGTTTCAATTCTCCCATTTTTATTGGAATGTCCATGACTATTTTCATCTTTGTAGGAGTAGTCTTCAATTTTCGTTTGTTTAGAATTTCCTACAACTGATGCCTTATCCGTTGCATCCTTTACAGTTTTGGCAGCTTCGAAATCCTTTTGTAGTTTTGCTTTTACTCTCTCGACGAGTTCGTCTAAATCGATTGTTTCATTCTTCAGTATAAAATGTTTGATTTGAGATTTTTGTTCCCCTTTACCCGGGTGGACTTTTGCATAAATATAATCAGATTTCTCCTCGTCTACATGGCTTTCGTCTTCATCGTCACTTTCATCCTTACTGGCATCTTCATCAGCGTCGTCTCCGAGGTCCACGCTTTGGTTCTTCGCTATGCTCGTAATCTGACTCGCCAGTGTTTCAGGAATGATCTGGTTTGCTAAGTTTTTGAAATCCTCTATATTAGCGGCGAACAGGACGTAGCTGTCAACGTGAAACTTTGAGAGGATCATATAACCTAGAAAATATTTTTAATAGTTTAAGGCTGAGCGTCCTTGGAACGTGCTAGGCAGGTTACCTCCGATTTACAAAATATTTAGAGAAAATGTTGCTGAATTCGTGGGGAGACTAATGTCATATCAATGCTTGCATTCTCAGCGTGCACGAATCCAAATGTGGTATATGATCCCAGTCATAGAATAGATAATATAGATAGAACGGACATTCCCCACCCCCCGCCAATTTCAAGCTTCCTCACCCCTCAGGCCGTTTCGGATACGCTAGGAGCACTCGACGAAGGGCTGGTATCGAACATCTAATTCCTAACGAAATATCATCATGGTGGGTTGTTGTGCTGTTTACGGCTGTCCGTCAACTAAACGGGACAAGATTAAAAGCTTTATTTAATTTCCTAATGATAATAATGTAAGATTAGAAACTTTTCAATAACGTTGCTTTATAATATTACAAGCTTTGCTTAGTTTGGGGTCAGATGGTGTTGTGTGTGGATTGTCTACTAATATTTATTTATTTATAACGAAGTCATTGTTAACTCTAAGTTCGTAACTTACACAGCCAGTAACTTATGTGCCCAAGCACGGACTGATAATGCCTGGAGGAATAATTATAGTGACAGAATAAAGTTTCCTTCATGGGTAAGTGTAAAATAAAATGCGAATGTGTACCTACCTACTAACAGAAATAGATATCTAGGTACCTGATCTAATCTATCATCGGTTTCGTTTCATTTTACGCGGCAATACAACACCGATTTCTGACAACCACAGATTTCTGAAACAATTTAGAAATCTGTGCAAACACCCTTTTAATTAGAATAGTGTAATTTGGCTCCATTCTATTTATGCAACAAGTTTATAGACTACTTTACGTCACCAGGTGAACTAAAGGCGTACAACTATTCAATAAAACAATTCAGTAGCCCTAGCTCTAACGCACACATTCACGCGTGTGTACGAACGACATCTACGTAGTTGTTTGAAGAGTAGGTAGCTCCACAGCGGCGTTTGTATGGAATTTTAGTGGAGTGTCCGGGGTGTGTCCCAGTATAAAGAAATACCAGTAGTACCCAATTATTTTTTTTTAAAATAAATAATGACGAGACGATCAGGACATGTGCCTGATGGTAAGCAACATGCCTGACACATAACAGCACAGTGACACGCAGCTATTGGAACATGAAGAGTCCAAATCATTACCTAGCACTGCACTGCGCTCGTCACCCAGAGATCTAAGATCTTATATCTCTAAGCCCTGTAATTTCTCTGGAAACATTGCCCTTCAAACCGGAACACAGTAATGTTTGCACATTGCTGCTTGGCGGTAGAATAACTGGCAAAGGTGTGGTACTTCCCCAGGCGGACTCTGCCAAGAGTCCTACCACTACTAGCTTCAAGATCAAGGTATGTTTGTCTTCCACAACAACAATAGGTAGGTACAACAGTCAGGCGAGGTCCGAATGGGGGCCACAGGCAACATGACCAAAAATCGTATACCTACGTTAAATTAAAAACCTAAAAATTAAAAAATATATACAATAGACATTTTTTTACGCGGGGAAAACCACTGAATATACACGGGTAAAATCGTAGGGCGCTACTAGTAAAGTCTCTTTTACTCAATCAACAGCCCACTAAATGTTCCCACTGCTGGGACTCGGACCTTCTCTCGCAAGGAGATAGTTAAGGCCATAATCCACCACGCTGGTCCAGTTCGGGTTGGTGGATGACACATGACTTCGAAAGATTCTAGGTACATGTCGGTTTCTACACGATGTTTTACTTCACTGTTTTAAGTCGATTTAACTCGATTTATTGTATTTAGTACCTGGTTGACCGAGCTTTGCTCGGTTTAAATGCGTTTATAAAGGGCTCTAATAGACTGCAGGCTCGTGAACAAAATTTATGGGTCATCTGATACAGCAGGAGACCTATGTAGGATGATAGAAGGGTATATAGTCATAAGATTGAGCACTATACCGTCACTTGTAAGCTGTCCGACTGAGTGCAGTTGAAGAGGGGGGTTCTAAACTTCGATCATTTCTCATTGCCGCATGATTTTTGTACAGCATTGCGAAATAATGTATTAGAAGAGGTATTGAAACTGTATGGAACCAATGCCGTACACAATCAAATGACCAAACTTACTGTGTAAATCGTCGGAAAATCATGATTTTTTTTCACAAACTAACAATTAGAATTTTAAAATTTATAATTTTTATTGTTTCAATACCTTTTCTAATCTATTATTCCGCAACGCCGTACAAAAATCATGCGACAAGGAGAAATTATCGAGGTTTAGAACCCCCCCTCTTCAACTGCACTCAGTTGGACAGCTTACAAGTGACGGCATAGTGCTGAATCTTATTACTTTATACCCTTCTATCATCCTACATAGGTCTCCTGCTGTATCAGATGACCCATAAATTTTGTTCACGGGCCTGCAGTGTATAAGTAAAAGATTTTCTCAGAAAAAAAAGAAAAGACCCGAGTGTAACCATCAAGATTCGAACCGGGGTCTATTGACTCCGAGGGCGAGCATTTTCCGTCTGAGCCATTTAGATTTAAAGAACAGTGGCGAAATAAGTTATCGTATTCTAATGACATTATAGGAGTTTTTCATTGTCTAAAAACGCGCATAAAATTATGTTTAAAAAAAATAAAACCTAGCTAGATCGAAAATCGAAACCGCCTATATACATAATTTCATGAAAATCGTTCGAGCCGTTTCCGAGATTCAGATTCTATATATATATACCTACAAGAATTGCTCGTTTAAAGGTATAAGATATAAGATACTACGAGCCAAAATCTGAGGTTGCGTGCGTTAGATTTGGTTGCAAATAAACTTACAGCATGCGGTAAAAATGACTTTCAGAATCATTTTATTGATTCAAATTCACTTTATCATGTTTCGCTATTTCCACAATTTTATTGGTATTCGTTTCATTCAGTACAATGGAAGAAATAGAGCAATTTTATAGCACCATAAAACAGCCTGTAAATCAATTCAATCAGTCAAAATAGCATAACCCCACTATAAATGTTCCCACTGCTGGGATTCGGGGCCTTCTCTCGCGGGGAGAGAGTCAAGGTCATAATGCTACACGCTGGCAATGTGCGGATTGGTGGATGAGAATGAGTGGTAGGACTCTTGGCAGAGTCCGTCTGAGGAAGCACCACACCTTTGCCAGTTATACTACCGCCAAGCAGTAATGTGCACACATTACTGTGTTCAGGTTTGAAGGGTAATGTTTCCAGAGAAATTACAGGGCTTAGTGATTTAACATCTTAGATCTCTGGGTGATGAGCGCAGTGCAGTGCTAGGTAATGATTTGGACTCTTCTTGTTCCAATAGCTGCGTGTCATTGTGCTGTTATGTGGCAGGCATGTTGCTTACCATCAGGGACATGTCCTGCTTGTCTCGTCACTCTATATTATAAAAAAAAAGTCTTGTTCTCGAAAAATTCTAGGTCCATGTCGGCTTTCTCACGAAATTTTCCGTCGTCGTTTTTACGTTCGTGGTATTACGCACATGACTTCGAAAAGACAGTGGTGCATGTGGGATTTGACCCCGGGGCCTCCGTATTGACAGTCGCCGTTCTCCCGACTAGACCAACCGTAACTTATAATGCCAGAGCTACACGCGGATCGTTTTTGAAGCTGGGATAGCAAGCTAGTGTTAGCAAGCTAGCTTCGTGTAGACAAAGCTACTCAACGCTAGTTTTGTCTTCGCAAAGCTAGAAGTCCTAGCTTGCTAGTTTACTAACACTGGATTGCTATCCTAGCATGAAAAACTAGCCTCGTGTAGCTTGGGCATAATAGGGCGAGGTTTGGGGTAATAAAAATGTATAGTTTCATAATATTAAAAGTTTAATTTTTTTATAATATATTTACATTAACCATTGACTAGAATAAAATGTAAAGTTATTTCGTCCAAAATAGTTGATCACATCAGTGTTGCTGCTATAAAAATGTAGATTTAGTGCTTTGAGTTTTCAGTTTTGTTCACGCTTCTGGCAACACGCACGCTGGGGTAGTTATCTGTAAAATACATTAGAATTGCAATTTTTTTATTTCCTTTTTGAAGTGAAAACTTATTTTACGCGGCAGAGACTGTTTTTTTTAAAACTTTTATATGTTTACATTTGACCGCCATCTCGCCTGATGCGCGACGATGCGGTCTACGATGGAGCGTGTTTACCTACCAGAAACCGATACACTCTCGATTTCATGGGCTGTGAATTTAATTCTACCGTCACGCTCGGGAATGACAAGAAATTTTGACTGAACTCGGGACAATGGCCATTGACCATCTAGAAATGCGTCACCACTTCTAGAGGTTCAAGTTCAAGTTTCTTTATTTCGCTTTAAATTGTGGTTACATTAAAGTTCTTACAATTACTTAGCACCTAGACAATTTCGGCCTAAAAGGCATGCGAAAAGATTCACTATGTGCAAATCTATATTTTTTTGACATACATATATGACACTAATTAACTGAAAACGAATAATTGTAGCTATATATTATACATAAATTAACATTGAGAATTTGATGGACTACGTCTATTTTCATTAAATTTAAAGAAGTGTTTTGTGTCACAGAAGCTATGTTCCATTAACCATCTTTGAAATTTAGTTTTAAATTGTTGGCACATTAAAGATTCAGGAATTTGGAATTTAACAATTTCTTCGGTAAAGTTCTATATTGCATTGTGGAAAGACAAGTCTATTCGAATAACGTGTACCTACAGTAGTTACGATTATCTTTGAATTTATGGAAAAGTTCTGGGTGTTTTTTGACGAACATACATATCTCAAAAACATTGATGGCAGAGGAAAACTTTCAATTCTCTAAATAATGGTTTCCATGAATCCAAAGGACCAGCACCGTAAATTGCACGTATAGGTACATCGTTTCTGTACTCTAAAAACTCTGTCAATGTCTACCGAGTTTCCCCATATAATAAGACCATACCTTAGCATTGAAGCTACGTAACCGTGATAAGCCATTAAGGGTGTATTTCTGGATTCTGCTAAAGATAGTCGACGAAGTGCACAAGCAAGATGTGTAAAACCTGTGATTGATGTCCATCAAAAGAAGTTTTCACTTCAAAAAGTAGCTAAAAATATGACGAGGTAGACGGATTCGGTGATGTAATCATAGAGTGGAATGTGCTTACCGTATGTGAGTTCCCTGCCGAGACGCGGCGAGAAGCTCATAGTCCGCCCGAGGCGTGGCGAGTAGTACCGAGCGCGAGGCTGGTCATCATCCCTGGGAGCAGTAGTGTGCAAATTAGCATACTAAAACCATAAAGGCGATTTTTTTAAATAAAAGTGTGTGTCTTTGTTCTGTAAGTAACGGTAGGCATAATAAAAAGTTACGGCTGTTCTGTACCGGTTAAAAGTTTTATAAAATAGAAATAAATTTTATTGCTTAAAACCGTGTACATTGATGGTGTTATAAAAGTTTAGTATCAACAGTTTGTCCTAACGGACGTGCAACATATAATAGTTGTGCCTTATAATTAAGAAGGTGATAGTTAGGTAGATAATAGTTGAGTGAGTGCATAGGTACTTAGTGAGTAGACAGGTACTCACTAAGTGAAAACTTCTGTTGACGCGTCACAGACAGATTTTCCGTGGGCTGTGAATTTAATTCTAGCATCACGCTCGGGAATGATAAGAAATCTTCGGGTAAACTCGGGACCAAGGCAATTACGAACCAGAGGAAGGACCATCTAGAAATGCTAACGCAAGGTCACGCCCTCCGGTTTCACCCGCGTAGTTTCCACAGTAAGCTATCAAATTCTGAGTTATAAGTTTTCACTTCTATCGGCAGTTCCTATGACTGACAATTTTTTTTTTGACGAGACGAGTAGGACATGTGCCTGATGGTGCTCACAGTTGTCTGAGGGAGCCGTCTTCACCGAGCTCCCTGCCGAGCCGGGGGGTGAATTCTACCAGCTTGCGGTCTTCCACGCTGCGGCCCAGCTTCGGAGTGAAGATCACTTTCTTCGTCACTGTCGAAACATACATATCATCATCGTCTCCATGTGCCCAGTGAACTCTTCACCAGCTCAACCGATTCACGAAAGTCGGCATTTATGTTTAACTAACTGTACCCCGTCACGCTTCACTGTAGCACATTGTGATGCAAAAAATAGATAAAAACAATCCTTGATGCGGATTATATATCACTAGATGGGGCGTTGCCCGTACATTATATAGTACTCACGAGGATCCCGTACATATACAACGGTGAAAGAATGACTGAAATCGGTTCAGTCATTCCTGAGAATATCGCTTTCAAACAAAACACCTCTTTAGCTACCTGCTACGCCACCTGTCGGAAATTGGTCGTACCAACTCAGATTTAGAAAAAAAAAATGATTAGCAAAGGTTTTATATTCAAGAGGTATGTAATCTGTGATATTCAATGACGCAATCTTAGACACATGCTGTCATGTGTCATGTCAAAGCACGAAACGTACGAAAACTCTCAAAAAGTATAATATTTTTTCCCCATTTTTGTTACATTCTTGATTCATACTCTGCTTCTATTAATAGTAGCGTTACTTTCTATAGCCTATAGCCTTCCTCATATAAGATAGATAAATGGACTATCCAATAGAAAAATGATCTTTCAATACGGACCAGTACATCCCGAGATCCTAGCGTTCAAACAAACAAACAAACTCTTCAGCTTTATAATATTAGTATAGATATAGATAGTAAAATTTCAGCTCGCAGAACTTTTTAAGTTTTTGAATTGTACACAAACCAACATAAATCATATATAGAGATTTGGTATAACTTGTGAGATATGACCAAAGAGTTTACATACGAGGGTCAAACTGAAAGTTCTTAGAACTGGCCACTTATAAACAATATAATAAAAAATAATTCTATAATTTGAAAATAGAACTCTTTGCCAATATTACTGAGTATATACTTCATTCATTTGTCATTTGTTTTACAATTTGGCGGCAAATTGAAAATTGTCTGTGTCACGTCAACATGAATTTAACACGAGAAAATTTTCGTGCAATGATTTTTTATGACTTTCGATGTCATTTAAGTCAACAAGAAAGTTATGATAGACTACGATTGGCCTTTCACGATGAAGCCCCATCTCGTGCGACTGTTTACAACTGGTTTAATGAGTTTAAACGTGATCGCACTAATCTCACTGATGATTTACGTGAGGGACGGCCTTCTACGGCGACGACTGAAGATAACATCTGTGTTGTGCGGCGTATGATAGAGACTGACAAAAGAGTGACCTATCAGCAGATTCGGACAAGCTTAGGCATCGGTATGAGTCAGGTGCACAAAATCCTACACGAACATTTAGCGGTCAGGAAGCTTTGCGCCCGGTGGATACCTCATAATTTGACTGAGGCTCAAAAACTTCATCGTGTGGATTGGTGCCGTAAAATGATTGAAAGATTTAACGGAGGTGACTCAAATGCTGTGTTCGACATACTAACAGGTGACGAAAGCTGGATTTACTGTTATGGTCCTGAAACCAAAAGACAATCTGCTCAGTGGGTGTTTCCTTTCGAAGAGTTGCCAACTAAAGTGAAGAGAGATCGAAGTGCGGGGAAAAAAATGGTGGCCTCGTTCTTTGGAAGGATAGGTCATTTCGCAACAATTGTGTTAGAGGATCAAAAACAGTTTCTGCAGAATGGTACACTACCAATTGTTTGCCACTTGTCTTGGAAAAAGTTCGAGAGAAACGACCTCGCAGTAGGATCCTCCTTCACCTCGACAACGCCTCATCGCACACCGCCAAGCGAACGATCGACTATTTGATCGACGACGACATCAAACGTTGAATTACTGGGTCACCCGCCGTATAGCCCCGACCTCGCCGCGCCTTGTGATTTTTATTTATTTTCAAAAATTAAAGAAAAACTTAAAGGAAAGCGGTTTATGAATGCTGAAGAAGCGGTGGCTGCGTATCGCAATGCCATTGAAGAGACCCCTAAGGACGAGTGGGCAAAGTGCTTTTCCCAGTGGTTCCATCGCATGCAGCGGTGTATTGACGTGAATGGACAATATTTTGAAAAGATATAATAAAACTAATAACTGGCTAATGTAATCAGTTTTTGATTTTCTAAGAACTTTCAGTTTGACCCTCGTACATGCTATGCCAACAGCAGGTCTACTACGAAGTCCGATAAACGATATATCGACCCGAAGTTATGGACGTTTCATCCCACGAAACACAATCGGTCGGTTGATCTGATCGGGCGTTTTGTTCATCCCGACCGACGCTGATTTGACAGTTTTTGTGTCATCAACCGACCGATTGTGTTTCGTGGTATAAAACGTTCATAACTTCGGCCGAAATATCGTTTATCGGACTTCGTAGTAGACCTGCAGAGTGATGTGTCGCGACATAAGTATGACACTTCCACAAGAGCGACAAGACAAGAGCGATCAGACCCGTGCTGTCGGTGTAAAGCGTATGTTCCAGCTCTATACGTAGTATATGTAAACTCTTAGGTTTTAGCCTGGGATGCCCCCCTAAGTCCAGCCTTATCTTTCCAAATCAATACTTATTTGTTATCCATTGATTGCCCCCTAGACAAACATCTCTAAGACTAAATGAGAGTGATGCTCGAGCACTTACCTCTGGTGTCGGGGTCGCTCCTCTCCAGCAGAGACACGGGCAGCTGGCGGTAGTAATACTGCATGGCTTCGGCGGCTTCCATCATCCGAAGATACAGGTCCCTGAGAACCAATTCCAAGTTATAACACTCACACTCGACTAGTACAGTTAGCAGTGGTATGACTCTTGGCACTCCGCCTGGGGAAGTAATACTGCACACACCTTTGCCAGTTATTCCACCGCCAAGCAGTCATGTGTAAACATTACTGTGTTCCGGTTTGAAGCGCAATGTTTCCAGTGAAATTACAGAAATATAGATAAACAAGAACAAAATTAAAAATTTTGATTAACCCCCGACTACCTTAGATTTGTTATCTGTACAACATTCTACTAGTCAAGCCCTTTCATTTGATACCCATATTAAGGAAGTTGTGAAAAAAGAAAAGTAATTTGCCATTTTGTGGTAGCGGCCATCTTGGATTTGAAATTTGTCATAGTGCAAAGTATTCTACTAGTCAAGCCCTTTCGTTTGATACCCATATTGCGATAGTGAAAAAAAAATATAATTCGCCATTTTGTGGTGGCGGCCATCTTGGATTTCAAATTTGTTATAGCGTATAGTACTGTGCTAGTCAAGCCCTTTCATTTGATACCCATATTAAGGTAGGTAGTAGGTAATATTTTGTCCGCCATTTTGTGGAGGCGGCCATTTTGAATCGATATTAACCAGACATAGCTAAGAACACCCGCACGGATATTAACTTTCGAATAAAAAAAACCGCATCGAAATCGGCCCAACCGTTTGAGCTCTACGGTGCCACAGACAGACACACACACAGACAGACAGACAGACAGACAGACAGACAGACAGACAGACAGACAGACAGACAGACAGACAGACAGATAGACAGACAGACAGACAGACAGACAGACAGACAGACATCGACGTCAAACTTATAACACCCCTTTTTTTGGTCGGGGGTTAAAAAGAAGTGTGGCACTCGGGGACTGCCGCGGTAAAGCTATTGCATGTTGCATGCATTTTTATCAACATAAGCAATAGGGATGTTAACAATTTTTCGGAATTGTTTTTATTTTGAAGAGTGACATTTGTTTACCATAAAAATATCACGGTAAAACCGTTAAGCTGGCAACACTGCTAAGAGCATTTAGTCTGTAAAGCTAATACAGATAAGATTCAAAGTCGAATGACCGAGTGGGGAGGACGGCGTTACGGTCTTCCATCCTTCTTTCTTGTGAACATAAGAAAGAGATGCACGATCACTACAATTCGGTCCCCAGGCCAGCGATAAAAGCTATGCAATAGCTTAAAAAAATCTTACTTATATCTCTGGGTGACGACTTCGAGTTTCAATAGCTGCGTGTCACTATGCTGTTATGTGGCAGGCATGTTGCTTACCATCAGGCACATGTCCTGCTCGTCTCGTCACTCTATAAGTACCTAATATAAAACCCCCGAAAAACAGGAACTCCGCGGGTAAAAGCGCGGGCGTTGAAAGTATCCTAATAACATCGCCGCAAAATTGCTAGCTTATCGGTTTTTTATCGGATACACTTCGGAGAGTGTGCAACTGATCTGCATGATCTTATACCATCTTGCCCTTTTTACTATCGTACTTCTCGTAACTCGAAGAAGCGGCACCGTTTCATGGTGGATATTCCAAAGACACGGACAAAGAAGTTTGACTCTACGTTTGTGATAAGAACGTCTAGGCTGTGGAATGAGTTGCCTGAGTGGGTTTTTCCCGATAGTTTTAATCTTGGTGTCTTCAAATCGAGAGTGAATCAAAAATACAAAATGAAAAAAAATACAAACCTGTTTTCCTCTTCCGAGTGTAAGGACCGTTTACCGATACGGGGTCCGAACCACATCCCCTGGCGTTCGCTGCTAGCTTCCCTCTCGTTTTCCTCCTGAGAAGAAAAACAATCCATTTTCATATTAAAACAGCTTACAAAAAATCTAATTTAATACATTTTTTAAATTTAGTTTTTAAAATTACAAAGGCTCATATTCAAATCACAGATAAAAAAACTAATTGGTCCGTCGGTTAGATTGTAAAAAAATATTGTATACGTATTTTTGAAGTGAAAACTTCTTTTGGCGCGCCACATACAGATTTTTCGTGGGCTGTGAATTGAATTCTAGCGTCGCGCTCGGGAATGTTTTTTTTTTTTAACTTTAATAGGTTCACACTTGACCGCCTGATGTTAAGCGACGATGCGGTCTACGATGGAGCGTGTTTACCTAGAAGTAACCGATTCACTTTCGATTTGATAAGAAATGTTCGGTTAAACTCGGGACTATGGCCTTTGGTCATCTAGAAATGCATTAGCATTTCCCATTGGATATCTAGAAATGCGTGCATTTCTTGATGGGCATGCTCATGGCCACGCACTCTGGTTTCACCCGCGTATTAGTTCCCAAAGTACCTAAGCACAAAGGATACTTTATTTAAGTACCTAAGCTATCAAATTCTGAGTTATAAGTTTTCACTTCTATCGGCAGTTCCGTGTTTAATCTGTGACAGTTCCTATGACTGCCCTTTTTCTTTTGTTTCACAAGCAAAAAATAACGAGGATACAGTGCTCAGAAGTTTCGCGTGACGTCACTTTACTGTAAGGTTTTTGTGAAGACGTGACGTCACGACCCCAATTTTTTTTTATTTAATTAAAGACTTGTGCCTATAGTAAGCAACATGCCTGCCACATAACAGCACAGTGACACGCAGCTATTGGACCATGAAGAGCCTAAATCATTACTTAGCACCGCACTCCGCTCGTCACACAGAGATCTAAGATGTCTCTAAGCATGAATGAAGATTAATGTAATTAGTCTAAGTTTTATTATAATTTTAAATTTAAGTCAGTTTTTGGTTTTTTCGGAAAAAATTAAATTGCGATGTTCCTATTTATTAAAGAAAGAAATTTAAAAAAAAACTTACCTTAACATCATTCCCGGCGGAGAGCACAAAACTGATTGAAATCAATACGAAAACTGACTTTTCCAAACAAAAAATCATTTTGCTATTTCTAATATCAAAGATTTACAACAAATTGTTAAGAATAGTGTTTTCACGGAGCCAAGTTGTGTACTGGTGTCCAGAAAGTTCTCATTGCTTTTATATGGGAAAAACATGGAGGCGGGGTGTTAGAAACGGGAGAGCGGGGTAAAGCTGGATGCGATGAAAATGAAAAGCAAAATATAAAATATTTTTTGCAGCAAAAAATCACATGAACGCAGATTATACAAGAAAATAAAACGAAAATTTTTTTATGAAAAAATTTCGTGTATTTTACACAAGTTACGTAAAGTTTAATCATCTTTTCGCTGGTTCTCTCACTAGGCAGGCCTGTATCGAGAGAACTAGTCTCTAAGCCTTAGAGACTACTAGTTCATTGAATCCCTTAGGGTCTAAGGGATACAATGTTTTTCCCAATTATTATTTTTTCTATTAATGAGTATTAATAGAAAAAAAAGAATCTTTTTTTCTGATACATAATTTTTATAATTAATGTTTCCATACAAAATATAGGGCTTAGAAATATAACATCTTAGATCTCTGGGTGACGAGCGCAGTGCAGTGCTAGGTAATGATTTGGACTCTTCATATTCCAATAGCTGCGTGTCACTGTGCTGTTATGGTGCAGGCATGTTGCTTACCATCAGACACATGTCATGATCGTCTAGTCACTCTTTATTAAAAAAAACACTAAATAATTTTAATAATTACAAATAAAAATTATTTAGAAATTGAAAATTAGAATATACCTAGTAAGCACAGCAACACGAGAATAACATGCGGCTGAATGACTAGTGTATTCATGGCCAAGAATAAATTTAAAAAAAATTACGCAGGTCGGAAATTTGTATCGCCAATGTAATTGAAAGATGCCAGAACACATGAGAGGCAAATTACAGTCTGCTGGATAGACCTAGAGAACGCGTTTGGTTCTGTCCAGCATGAACTTATGATATTTGCCCTAAAATGGTATAACTTTCCTGCTGAAATTATTGACATAATTAATTCTTATTATTGCCACTTAAAATTCGTCATAGCAGTAAACAAGGAATACACAAAACCACTTGAATACAATGTAGGACTATTCCAAGGGTGCTGCTTATCACCAATAGCATTTAATATAGTTATAAATATTTTAGTAGACAAATTAATATCCCGTGAAAAGAAATGGGGCTACCGGTTTAAAATCAACAATAAGTACACTGAGTCAATCTTGGCCTTTGCGGACGACCTTGCAATACTTACACGTAATCCCAAACAGTGTCAAGAATTGTTGAACGAAGTCGATGAGTTCTGTACATGGACGGAGGAATGAGGACAAAACCATCTAAATGTCATTGTCTTTGTCTGGGTAGAAGAAATACCAAATATACGTCTTACGATCCGGGACTCTCCATAAGTGGCCAAGGAGTTGCCACAATTGCAGAGGCAGTGCCTTTCAAATTTCTTGGTAGAAAGATAGATCACAAAGGACGTACACCATCATTAGAGGTGGTTGTTGAAAATTTCATGAACAACCTCAATAAGGTAGACCAGCAGCCTATCAGCAATATCAAAAAGCATGGATATATGACAACCACCTCACATCACGTCTCACTTGGCCTTTCCTAGTATATGACATCGGTAAAACTCTCCTGGCAAAGCTAGATGCCAATGTCATAAAGATATTGAAGTCATGGTTCGGATTGGCACATCCGGCTGATCCCTCTACTCTTTTAGGGATCACAATAGTTTTGGGCTGAAACTAAAGAAACCGTCTGAACTTTACAAACACCTAAGAGTTACAAAACGCATGTTTTGGGAAAGTCGCAAGACGAATTAATTACATCTCTCCCAAAAGACAAAACTGCTTCAGACCTGGAATCTAGACTTCAATTCCATAAACAATTTATGGCAGGTGCACAAGTAAATACTGCTGGGTTGGGTGCGAGAAAAAAAGGAAGACCGAGACATGGTAAAAACCTTTCTACAACAAGACGAAAATGACAGTTACAAAGTGCACGCTATGAATTTAGAAATGCAAAGTGAGTGGTTAACCATAGGTGAGTTCTGTATCCCATTAGCTCTAAAATGGCGCACCTTGATCTATGACTGGTCCCCTGCCTTATTAAAATTTTATCTAAATGCATTCCAAATGACCCTCCTGACCAGAGTAACTTGGTAAGGTGGGGAAAAGCCTCTGAAAATGTTGCTATACTTGTGGAGAGGCGATATGTACAGCAAGGCACATATTGGTGGGATGCAAGGTGCTCCTTAATGGGGTCATTACTCACGGCGTCATGACAGAGTACTTGAAATCATACGTGAAGCCATGAGCCTTTCGGTAGCTAGAGCCCAAAAGGGATTGACGACAAACAAAAGACAAATTAACTTTGTAAAAGAAGGCTCAACTTCAAACTCCAGGAACAAGCCTTACTCAATCCTGGGTACAGCACCTGATTGGACTATTTTAATGGACACGTATGAAAAGCACTACAAAATCCCAGAGGATGTGGGTGTTTCGTCATCCAGACCGGACATTTTCCTTTTTCTAGAGCTACGAAACGCATAGTCCTTGTAGAACTTACCGTACCGTGGGAAACTAATATACCTAAAGACCACGCGATGAAACAAAATAAGTATTACGACCTCCTAAACGAATTAACAAAAAACGGCTATGTAGTTAGTTTATACGCTGTAGAAGTGGGAGCGAGAGGTATACCAGCAAAATCTCTCTATAACCTACTGAAAGACCTTGGCTTATCCAGAAGTGCTGTAAGTTCTATACTAGAACGTGTATCTAAAGCTGCACTAGTAGGCTCATATCAGATTTGGCTGGGCAGGGAGAGAAAAACGAGTGGTGAAGGTGAGTGTTGATGTACGTCAGAAAGGGCCCCTTAAACCTACGCCCGAGTCACAAGTCTCGGGAACTACTCGAGTTTTTCTCTCTCTGCCACACGATGGACCCGGCACCCGCACGGTGAATCCATGGAATGCTAAGAAGATCGTCTCTGACTAGCAATTTTTTTAGTATTTGGTGTTTATTTATTTTATAGGTATTTTGCTAAAAATGCATTTATATATGTTGTGTTTATAGTATATGTGTAAAAGATGTGATGAAAATGAGTATCATTTTGTGTGTTTATGTAGCGTTAGTGCTGTGATAAAACAGTAATACGAGTATATTACAGCAAAAACAATTTTGCAATGGATGTGAAATGCAAATTTAATATTTCGTGACAAGTTCTGTTAATGTGGTAAGTACCTATAAGTTAATGTCGCCATAAAAAGACATAAATATAATAAACACAGGTACACAGGGACTATATAATCTTTCTCGCTCTGACGCGCTTGTTCACTGTATTTTGTTTCTAGCATCCCGAGTTTACCCGAAAAGCTATTATCACACCCGAGCGTGACGCTAGATTTCAATTCACAGCCCATGAAAAATATGTCTAAGCGCGCCAAAAGAAGTTATCACTTCAAAAAATTGGCGATATTCTTTGTTAAACAGACAGACATCAAACATATAACTTGCTTATAGCACCCCGGCATTTTTACATCAGGGGTTGAATAAGGTTTCATTACGTTAAGCTTTGTGCTCGACTATACCCCAGTGTCCCCTCGATTTTCCATATTAACAACAAATTGAGATAGATATCTGTGCTCCCGTCGATTTACAAACTGTCGGTCTGTCCGTCACGTCCCTCGATATTAAGTTGGATCGATGTATCTGCTTCTATTTAGATATACGGAGTTACGCTGACGCCAGAACAAAGACGATACTCGCGATGTTTTCATTATCATTATGAAGTGAAAATTTGTTTACCTATTCAGTTGCTCACGTTATATCAAGCACAGATTCGCTCCTGTATGGAGTACTGTTCGCACCTTTGGGATGGATCGGCCAAGTATCAGCTGGGGACTCTGGAATCGATTGAGAGACGTGCCGTAAGACTCATAGGCAATGACAGTCTTGTGCGTAAAAGACTTCAAAGTCTTGATCATCGCCGCAAAATCGCTAGCTTATCGGTTTTTTTATCGGATACACTTCGGAGAGTGTGCAACTGATCTGCATGATCTAATACCACCTTGCCCTTTCTTCTATCGGAATTCTCGTTCCACAAAAGGGCGGCATCGTTTCATGGTTGATGTTCCAAAAACGCGAACGAAGAGATTTGACTCCACATTTGTGATAAGAACGTCTAGGTTGTAGAATGCGTTGCCTGAGTGGGTTTTCCCTGATGGTTACAATCTTGGTGTCTTCAAATCGATAGTGAATCGGTTTTTTCTAGGTAAGCACGCTCCATCGTAGATCTCATCATCGCTTAACATCAGGCGAGATGGTGGTCAAGTGCGAACCTATTATAGTTAAAAAAAAAAAGTATTTTTTGTAATTTACTTCTGTATTTTTCGTAATGAGGATATTCGCAAAAGAACGAAAGTGGCCGACGTAGCTCAAAGAGTAAGCAAGCTGAAGTGGCAATGGGCAGGCCACATCGCTCGCAGAACTGACAACCGATGGGGAAGAAAGGTTCTCGAGTGGCGACCACGAACCGGAAGACGCAGTGTTGGACGGCCTCCCACTAGATGGACAGATGACCTCATAAAGGTCGCTGGAAACCGCTGGTTGCAGGTTGCGCAGGACCGTTCGTTGTGGAAATCTAGGGGGGAGGCCTATGTTCAGCAGTGGACGTCTTGCGGCTGATGATGATGTTGATGATGATTTTTTGTACCGGAAAACAGTTTTGAGTTCACGTCAACGACATGTTTTTTTAAGTTTAATATGTTTTCCCTTGACCGCCATCTCCCCTGATGGTGCAAGATGGAGCGTGCTTACCTAGAATAATCTATTATCTACAAAAAAAAAATGGTTGTCTGTAAAGTCGCTTGGTTTACGGACGATAGTTTAACGTGACAACGTCACAACAAAACATTGATAGATGCGGGGCAAGCGTACAATAAGCGTCACGGGACAATGACGTAACGGGACATAACGGGACACTTTTTCGTGCATGCAGCCGGCGTTCATCGATTTACTAGACGTTGTCACGTCAAAATAAAACCGACTTCAATTAAAAATTTAATTCAGGCATTTCACCATAGATATTTTAAAAGTAAGCAATCACTGTCATCGAGGTAAATTTTAGGACCGGATCCTTTGGACCGTATATGGATTAGATATGTAATGGTAACCATGATAACACGACTAAGATCTAGATATCCATGGCCATCTAGAAATTCGTCAGCAAGCCAAAGATTCCCGAGTTCACCGGACGATTTCTTTAATTTACGAGCGTGACGCTTGAGCTCAATTCAGAGCCCACGAAAAATCTGTCTGCGGTGCGACAAGAGAAGTTTTCACTTCAAAGAAATCAAAATAAATAAATAAAACTTGAAGTTCGGGAGGATGCCACAGACACACGTCATTAAAACACCCCTCGCTTTTGCGTCGGGAGTTAAACATACATATACATAATTGAAAAACATGTCCCTTCTTGCGTAGACGGGTGAAAACGTCGTTCTCCAATACGTTATATCGAAATGTCGAAATCTCTCTGGGGATCATCCATTTCAATTAGAAATGTAGGGTAGGGTTGTACAGTACTGCTATACTAAATAGAAAAGGTCAGGTTTTGTACACGGTATTTTTGTAGTACCGAGTGACGAGACGTGCAGGACATGTTTGTGCCCGATGATAAGCAATAGCACATAATAGCACTGTGACACGCAGCTACCGGAACATGAAGGGTCCAAACCATTACCTTCCACTGCACTGCGCACGTCATCAGATACAAGATGTTTCAACTCTATGCCTTCGACCTTCAAACCGGAACACAGCAATGCCCACACGCTACTGCTTGGCAACCGAATAATTGGCAAAGGTGTGGTACTTCCCCAGGACTCTGCAAAAAGAGTCCTACCGCTACAAAATTTATTTACCACGATTTATTTTGAACAATTTGTACTATCATCAATATAAACAGCCCACTAAATGTTCCCACTGCTGGGACTCGGGGCCTTCTCTCGCAAGGAGAGAGTCTAGGCCATAATCCACCACTCGGCCCAGTGCAGTTTGGTAGATGACACATGACTTCTAGGCACATGTCGGCTTTCTCACGATGTCTTCCTTCGCCGTTTTTAAATTTAGTAGCATTACTATGGCACATGACTTCGAAAAGACTGGTGCGCGTGGAATTTGAACCCGGGGCTCCGGAATCCGGATCGGCAGTGGCCATTCTCATAAAAGTATTTTATCTTACCCTTTCAACTCAATACAGAAGCTGTATCACCCTGCGTGTATATTTGCGTTCCTGCGCTCCATTCGGGATTTCATTAGAGATAGATTAATTAAACCTAGTGGTTTATTTCTGTTTGGGAAGGAAGCAGGTTGTGTCTAGAATACCAGGTTACGCTAACCGCTTATATTTAGCATCCTGCTATTAGACTTTTCATATTTCTTGGTCCACTCCTCTACAACCGGGTAAACAGATAGTTTTTTAACTGTAAACAAACTGTCTGAAAATATTTGCTAACACTGTCATATGAGGAAGCTAAACATTTGATATCTCTATATAGTTATAAAAACGTTATGTTGGCTTGTGTACGCTTCAAAAACTCAAAAAGTTCTGCACCGATCGAGCTGAAATTTTAGAATGATATATAATCCGCATCAAGGATTGTTTTTATTTAATTTTTGCATCACAATGTGCCACAGCGAAGCGTGGGAGGGTACAGTATGGTTATAAAAACGTTATGTTGGCTTGTGTAGGCTTCAAAAACTCAAAAAGTTCTGCACCGATTGAGCTGAAATTTTACAATGATATATAATCCGCATCAAGGATTGTTTTTATCTAATTTTTGTATCACAATGTGTCACAGCTAGTTAGTTATAAAATAATTAAGGAATTGCATAACTATATTTTTACTAACCAAGGTATTAAAATTGTTACTACTATATTACACTTAGCAAAGTAGTATAAACGTGTAACGGAATAAACGCAAGACCTCAGACACCCCAATTAGAAAATTAAATTATAGAACTAAAGAAACATCTGTAATTCGATTTACCTAAAGAACGCTATGTTTTTTTTATAAAATAGTTGTCCTAGCTGGACGCATAATGTTTGAGCATACTACTGTACCTATCCCTACGCACACACTCATAGCGCATACTCGTGCGCGTGCCTACGTAACATGTAGGTAGGAGTAGAAAGCAATGCATGTAAGCTTAGGTATGTATCTTTACGTTTAATGGCCGAATATTACGTACCTAGCTGATATTAGTAAGTTGTGGTATTACCCTATTAATTATTGTTGCCAGCCTTTGCCCAGCTGTGGGACAGTATACGCTAAATAAAAAAAATAAACAAATATTGTTAGTTGCCTAACTAGTAAAATAATGATGAACGGCGAACTACCCATTGCTCGCCGTCCGCACACTTACTACTACAGGCTTTGAACTTCGAATAATTCAGTTCAACTACGGATAGCTAAGAAAGTATTTTTAAATTGAGCAACCTTTCATCCCACTGCGATTTATCAATACGGCAATACCTAAAGTCAGACATGTCACGCGTCTTTTAACCGATTTCGCGATATTACCACCTACTCGTCAGTGTGTTTACATTTTTAGGGTTCCGTACCAAGAGGATAAAATTGTCCCTGTTGTTAAGACTTCGCTGTTGCCGCTATAAAAGAAATACTAAAACGGAATAAAATGAATATTTAAATGGGTTATTCATACAACAAACGTGAATTTTTGGCGGTTTTTTGTCGATAATGGTACGGAATCCTTCGTGCGCGAGTCCAACTCGCACTTGGCCGGTTTTATTATTACGTAGGTATAAAACATATTCAGTGTTTAAAAGATTTCAATCATTTATGTATTTACAGTAGTAAATAAGTATTACGAAGGTACATACCTGAGCTATTTACACTAAATACTTCTTCTTCGTCCTCTTTTTAAAAGATTTTCAAAATGTCCACCACCTTGCTCGGTACACATTATTGCACGTTTTCTTAAGTTAATTTTTAATTTGTTAAGCACTTCAGTTTCACTTTTCACTTTAACAAACGCGAGTTCAATTTTATGTTTGAGGTCATTTATACTGGTTGCTTCGTTTACACTAGCGATTTTATTCGACCCCACAAAAAAAAGTCCAACGGTGTTAGATCGGCAGATCTGGGAGGCCACGGTATAGGTCCTCCACGTCCAATCCAATGAGAGCCATACTCCGCATCAAGATGCCGTCGAACGTTCCACGTGAAATGCGCGGGAGCTCCATCATGTTGGTAAAACACGGGTCGGCGTAACAACGAGAGAGGGACCTCCTCCTATAACTGGGGCAATATCTCTTGCAAGAAGTGTAGGTAGGTATCTCCAGTCAACCTCGGTAAAACACAGGGCCGAGTATGTGTGTACCTACAACTCCCGCCCACACGTTCACGGAGAACCTGTGCTGAAATGAGTCTACACGACATGCATGTGGATTTTCGTGCCTCCACAAATGCATGTTATGTTGGTTGTAAATACCAACTCGTGTGAAGGTGCTCTCGTCCGTCCAGATGATGTTTCGTTGCCAGTTTTCCAACAACCATCTACAAAATTGCAGTCGTGGCAAGTAGTCAGTCGGCATTAGCTCCTGACAACGTCGTAGATGGAAGGGGTGTTCGCCATCAGCACGTAACGTTCTCCACACGTACATGTGGCTGCAGTCAAACAACGACGCTGCTTCCCTCGTGCTGCTCTCTGGATGTTCATCGAAATAATCGAGAATGTTTTCCTGCAAACGAGTAGAGCGCACATTCGTCCCTCTATCCAAGGCCGTGTTAGGACGAAACGTACCGAAGTCCCTCAGGCGCTGAGTTGCACCTAGCATTGTCCTGGCGCTCACTCTGGTACCATGTCGTTCATTGAAGACTCGACACGCTAACTCCACATTATCGTCGCAACGAGCCAGTGTCCTCACCATCTCAGTACACTGGATATTGCTGTACCGGAAAGCCATCGCGCGCGTAAACAACAACAACAAAATTGCGTAATTCACTTGTCGGTTGCCGGCGAATGACTAATTTGGCATTTGGCGGCACGTGCGCCGGCGGCATATCAAACAAAAGCGGGAACTCAAAGGGCTAAGTCAGTAAATTATTGCATCTCGCTCTTTCATATTGATTTAGCGTTTGCAAAAAACGTACCTATGATTTTGTCATTTCTCTACAAAATATTGTGAATGCGGAATTACAAATTCAGTAATGCAACAAAAAAGCTTTATTGCTTTGAGATAAGTTTGAAATTTCCTAAAATGATGTTTTTATTTAACTAACTAGCTTAAATGTAAAAACCTACGTGTGTGTGTGTAGGTAAGGATAGAAATGATATTGTTATTTTTACAAATTCAGTTGTGCAGTTAAGTAAGACGTATTGCTTGGAAATAAAGACTAATCTTTCCTAAATTAAATACTTTATTCTAAAATCTATTGATTTACGTGTGTGTATGGATGGATATTAAGCGATCTACAAATTCAGCCGTGCATTTTTATGGGCTTTTATTACTTTGAGCTAAGGCTTATAACTCCCTAAATAAAATATTTGATTACGTTGGTTTTACGCAGTGGTCCTAATTTAGATTAAATGAAGGATATTTCTGGAGAAAATTAACACATATAAATAATGATGGGAATCGATTCAGAAGCCGATTCTGAGCAAACTACTTTCAGGTCTTGCGTTTATTCTGTTACATGTTGTATATAGTATAGTAATACTTTTTCTTTTAACCGATTTTATTATTATTAATAAATTAGATAGTTTTATTTTCTTCCTAAATGTAACTTTTAGATAAAATAGGCATTTATCCCGGCTGAAACACAGGTTCTACCTAGTTCAGACTAATAAAATTAATAAACCAGTTTATAGCTATAAGAAAATATTGTTTTGTATATTTAAGATCCATTTTTATTGTTTTTTTTTCATATCAAAATATTACAATACATTTTTTAAATGTGATGTCACATAATTTGAGACCCTTCCCCGCCCCTTGTCACACTTCATCGACCCCTCCCCCTTGACGTGTGACGTAATTTACTAATGGCTTAGCTTGTAATTTTCTAAGCTACTAAGCTACATCACGCTTATAAGGGTATAAATAAAAACAAATATATATATTTTTTAAAATTAATTTTATTTCACTAAAAATAAGTATTAAATCTAACTTAATTACGTCATTACAATAAAATTAATTCCAAACCTCTTTCTAGATGGTCGGAGTGGATTTTTACCCGACATCCAAGAAAGGAAGAGGGTCTCAATTCAAGTAGATATTTATGTATTATTATAGTATATGGCTGGCCTGGTGGCATAGTTGGTAGTAAGTCTGCCTGCGTTGGTAGTAACCCGTGGGTCGTGGGTTCGATCCCCACCCAGTGCAAATGTTTGTGTGATGAATTCAAATATTTGTACTGTGTCTGGCAGCGAGCAACACGGAAGGGAGTAGGCATACACAGCTTTTCCCCTCTGTCAAAGTACAAGTCCGCGTGGACCATGGAGTTTGATAATATACTGTGGCGTGAGGGCGGGGCTAGATTTGGGAATGGTGCTTTATTTTTTATGTGTTGGTAATTTGGGTGTGTGAGTATGATCGGCAATGGATCGGTACAGGTATGTTTTGTATGTAATAGTGCAGCTTTGCGCTAGTGTGCAACTTTCCCTTCCCGCAAGAAATGACAGATTTGAACAATATTTTTAGCTAAGGCTACTTCCCTTCCGTGCTTGCGCGGAAAATCGAGTTGCTCGATGGTGTCTGGATGTTTTTTATATATAATAAGTATGTACTTAAAAATATGAGTATTATATCAGCTAGATAGCTGATAAATACTCTTAATAGGCTTCCATAGTACAAGCTTTGCTTAGTTTGGGGTCAGATGGTGTTGTGTGTGAAATGTCCACAATATTTATTATTTTTTTGTATGTAAGGTACACGACAGCTCCGTCAATTGTTAATTGATTTTGATGATTCTGTTTTTGTAGATCATAGTTCAGAGGTGATCCCAAAGAGTTTACATATACTACGTATAGAGTTGGCACAAACGTTTTACACTGAAAGCACGGGTAGCATCTTTCTTGTCTTGTCGCTCTTGTGGAAGTGTCATACTTTTGTCGCGGCACATCACTCTGTTGCCATAGAAAGTATGCACGTCATCTGCTTACGATTGACACAAAGGAACCGTGCGGAAAATCTAACTCTATACGTAGTATATGTAAACTGTTTGGGTGATCCCATATAAGTACAGAGGTGTATTTGTAGTGGACTTTTGGCAGAGTCCGCTTGGGGCTGTGTGTTTATATTTCAAAAACTCCTAACTTTCGATCAAATGTTTTTTTTTATAGGATAACAAGACGAGCTGGACATGTGCCTGATGGTAAGCAACATGCCTGACACATAACAGCACAGTGACACGCAGCTATTGGAACATGAAGAATCCAAAACATTACCTAGCACTGCACTGCGCTCGTCACCCAGAGATAATTTAACACATTTATGTCCTGTAATTTATCTGGAAACATTGCCCTTCAAACCGGAACACAGTGATGTTTGTACATTACTGCTTGGCGGTAGAATAACTGGCAAAGGTGTGGTACTTCCCCAGGCGGACTCTGCTAAGAGACCTAACATTACTATAAAATAAATTGTCAGTCATAGGAACTGCCGATAGAAGTGAAAACTTATAACTCAGAATTTGATAGCTTACTTCGGAAACTACGCGGGTGAAACCGGAGGGCGTGGCCATGCGCATGGCCATCTAGAAATACTGACGCATTTACAGATGGCCAATGGGCCTGGTCCCGAGTTTCCCCGAAGATTTCTCATCATTCCCGAGCGTGACGCTAGAATTCAATTCACAGCCCACGAAAAATCTGTCTGAGACGCGCCAAAAGAACTTTTCATTTCAAAACAACTGCGTTATTCCGTATCAGAACCTTTCTCATACGTAATTTTATTCGCTCTGGCGTTCCTCAACACCTTGAAGAGGTCCGAGTCAGCCGAGATGGCACCCTTAAGGGCCCAGCATTTCAGGGTGCGCGCGATGCTGTCGCTCCGGATATGTAGCGTGAGAGCGAGCGAGCGGTCGAGCCGGGCGCGGTCGAAGAAGCAGCTCGACGTCTTGATGGTGAGTTCCGTTAGCAGCGGCGGGTTCGGACCTAGGCGGAAATCACACAATTTTGTAGTAATCTATACTTATATATATATACTAATCTATACTAATATTATAAAGCTGAAGAGTTTGTTTGAACGCTAGGATCTCGGGAAGTACTGGTCCGAATTGAAAGATTCTTTTTCTATTGGATAGTCCATTTATCGGGGAAGGCTTTAGGCTATAGAAAATAACTCTACTATTAATTGAAGCGGAGCATGAAACAAGAATGTAACAAAATCGGGAAAAAATATTCCCCCTTTTTGAGAGTTTTCGTACGTTTCGTGCTTTGACATGACACATGACAGCATGTGTCAAAGATTGCGTCATTGAATTTCATTAATCTGTGCATTGAATATAAACCTTTGCTAAATTATTTTTTCTAAATCTGAGTTGGTACGACCAATTTCCGACAGGTGGCGTAGCAGGTTGCTGAAGAGGTTATTTGTTTGAAATCGATATTCTCAGGAATGAGTGAACCGATTTCAGTCATTCTTTCACCGTTGGATATGTACGGGATCCCGATGAGTGCTATATAATATACCACGGGCGAAGCCGGGGCGGGCATCTAGTATGTTATAAACTTGTTTGTTTGAACGATATCATCTCGCGAGCTACTGGGCCGAATTGAAATTGTTTTTCTGTTAGATAGTCCTTTATCTACTACTAGCTGTACCCTGCCACGCTTCGCTGTGGCACATTGTGATGCAAAAATTAGATAAAAACAATCCTTGATACGGATTATATATCATTGTAAAATTTCAGCTCGATCGGTGCAGAACTTTTTGAATTTTTTAAGCGTACACAAACCAACATAACATTTTTATATATAGCATAGCTGTGCCCTGCCCCGCTTCGCTGTGGCACATTGTGATGCAAAAATTAGATAAAAACAATCCTTGATGCGGATTATATATCATTCTAAAATTTGAGCTCAATTGGTGCAGAACTTTTTGAGTTTTTGAAGCATACACAAACCAACATAACATTTATATATATATATATATATATATATATATATAGATAGGTTAAGGAAAAAGGGTTATAGGGTATATAACATTACGCTACTATCAATAGGAGCGGAGTCTGAATGCAAAAATTTAACAGAAACGGGAAAAAAATCCTTTTTAAGAGGTTTTATTGAAGTGTGAAGTCAACAGAATCTGTCTGTGGCGCGCCAATAATAGTTTTCACTTCACAGTATACAAATACAAATAATTTATTAATAATGGCAAATTACAGGTCAAAGATGACAACATAATATACAGTTACTAACACACAGTACATATTGTGTATGCAAGGAATAATCATTTATGTAACAATTAGTTACAATAATTACTCTTATACTACTACAACCATCGATATGAACCAATGGATGTGCCCTGAGTTACTTGAAATTGGTAATAAACTGCATCTCTGTGTGTATCGTAAGTAGTTTACACACAACCAATCTACTTGACCCCTAGAATCGCTAGCGGCGAGGCATGCTGTGGTTCTACTTGTTTTGGTTGAGTGATAAGTAAAACGTTCGGCGTTCACCGCTTCCTGCAACCGACTGGAACGGAATGAGTGAGCTCACTCTTCGCAACAATGACATGATTCCGTGCGCCTGATGTTTGGGAGGGCACATCTGTGTATTGAGATCTTTGACTACAACAATGAAAAAGGTCAATATATTTTAGTATTTAGATATATCTGGTAGTTTGAATAGGTCATCCAGGGCGTATAAGAGGTGGCCTTGCAGCCAAGCTTTTAGCTTTCATTAAAACGCCGCGGCGGAAGGTTCGTCCAGTACATCCGTCGGCAAGCGGTTGTATAATCATAATCATCATTTATTCATAACATACCGTTACAAGTCATTGTTACATTTATCATTAATCACTTATAATACTGTATCTTAATTCAATTAACAATAATAATTTAATAAATATATAAATGCAATGTCAATTTACAAATAAAATAATAATAATTCACAAAGATACAATTAATCAACATTAAAGTCGAAACAACTATTATTATGGGGAAACAAGAACAAAATTAAAAATTTTGACTAACCCTCGACTACCTCAGATTTGTTATCTGTACAACATTCTACTAGTCAAGCCCTTTCATTTGATACCCATATTAAGGGAGTTGTGAAAAAAGAAATGTATTTCGCCATTTTGTGCCACGCGGCCATCTCGGATTTGATTTTTTTTATAGTGCATAGTACATTACTAGTCAAGCCCTTTCATTTGATACCCATATTAAGGTAGGTTGTGAAGAAATATTTTGTCCGCCATTTTGTAGCGGCGGCCATCTTGAATCGATATTAACCAAACATAGCTAAGAACATCCGCACGGATATTAACTTTCAAATAAAAAAACCGCATCGAAATCGGCCCATCCGTTTGAGCTCTACGGTGCCACAGACACACAGACAGACAGACAGACAGACAGACAAACAGACAGACATCGACGTCAAACTTATAACACCCCTTTTTTTGGTCGGGGGTTAAAAATGATTTGCTACGTACATTTGTACTTTACTTTACATTCATAAATTCAGTGAAGCTGTAGAACGTTTGCTCGACAAGATAGCGTTTGAGTCTCGACTTAAGTATTCCCATAGTGGGAGACGAGGTGATGCTATCTGGGAGTTTATTATAAACCATCGGACCCATAACATGCGTCGACCTGGCCGACCCCCTCCAGCCTGCGGTGCATCGCGGGCCCTCCAACGTAGACCGACCTCTCAGACCTACTCAACCTGTGGTATACCTGTGCCTGTGGTAAATAAATAGTGACGAGACGAGCAGGGCATGTACCCGATGGTAAGCAACATGCCTGCTACATAACAGCACAGTGACACGCAGCTATTCGAACACGAAGAGTCCAAATCATCAATCTAGCACTAATATATTCTACTCTTACCAATAACAGAGTCGACGTATCTCTGGTCGTAGGTGGCGTGCGTGTAGTCGATCCCGGTGGGCGTGCGGGCGGGCGCGGGGTCGTAGCGGGCCACGAGCCCGGGCGCGGGGCCCCACGCGCCCCGCGCGACCCGCAACAACGAGGGCACGTGCGACCCGTGCAGGTCCGCCACCGTGTACGAAGTGTAGCCGAGACCTGCGAATTTATCACAAGTATTTTTTAATCTTGGAGACAGATAAGTTTTCTTTTTGGACACATAACTAGCATTTTTGGAATTTGAGGACATATAAATAGCATTTTTGGATCTTGAGGACATATAATTATAATTTTTGGGACTTGGCAGACATATTGTTAGCATTTTTGGGACTTGAGGACATATAATTATAATTTTTGGGACTTGGAAGTCATATTGCTTGCATATTTGGGACTTGGAGACATATAACTATCACTTTTGTAACTTTTATAATTTTTGGGACTTGGAAGTCATATTGCTTGCATTTTTGGGACTTGGAGATGTATAACTATCACTTTTGGGACTTGAGGACATATAACTATCATTTTTGGGACTTGAGGACATATAACGAGCATTTTTGGGATTTGGGTACATATAACTATCATTTTTTGGGACTTGTGGACATATAACTATATTTTTTTGGAATTTGTGGATGTATAACTATCATTTTTTAGAACTTGTGGACATATAATTATCATTTTTGGAACTTGAGGACATATAACTATCATTTTGGGACTTGAGGACATATAACTTTCATTTTTGGGACTTGAGGGCATTTAACTAGCATTTTTCAGATACAGGAACATTTAACAATTATTGTTTGAGACCTGGGGGCTGTTTGGATGATTGTTGCACAATCACGTTACAAGAACTGATGAGAACAAGCTGCAATTTGGAATTCAAATAGATTGTAACAACATATCAGCTACATTTCATCCCAAAAAGATCTGAATTATTTAGGAAGGTATTTTCCTCAATCTATTTGAATTCCAAATTGCAGCTTGTTCTCATCAGTTCTTGTAACGTGATTGTGCAACAATCATCCAAACAGCCCCCAGGTCTCAAACAATAATTGTTAAATGTTCCTGTATCTGAAAAATGCTAGTTAAATGTCCTCAAGTCATTTTCTGAAACCATTCGCACTAAAATTATAAACGTACTAATCCTACTAATTTTATAAACGTCATTGTTGGGATATTTTGATGTTCAATCATGTCGTAACGTATGCACGGATCGGGCTGATATTTGGAACACAGAGGCTACATTTTATCCCGGGCAAATAAGGGGAACAAGCACTAAGGGGGTAACACAGCGACGAGTGGAGGCTCTGGGCCGCGAGGAGGCAGCTTAGGCAAATGGCAAAAGGCAATTAGGCAAACACTCGATGTCGAGTCGATTACTAGCGGAATCCCAACCGGTAGTGATCGGCTCTACAGACGAGCACTAGAATTAGATTTTAAATGTACCCAACTCCCTCCTATTTTCCTTTTCTTCTCCTTATCCAAAATATGTGTAAAAAAATATATATAATTGTAATGACAAAGATCACGGACCCTGGAGTCTGTGGAGTGGCTAATTTAAATAAATAAAATAAAAAAACAGTGACGAGCCGAGCAGGACATGTGCCTGATGGTGAGCAACATGTCTGCCACATAACAGCACAGCGACACGCAGCTATTGAAACACGAAGCTTATAAGAATACCTTGCACGCAGGGCTCCAGTAGCTTGTCCCCGGCGGCGGCCGAGACGAGAGCGACGGGCTCCCTCGGGGCGCAGCCACGAACAGCCCGCGGGCCTTCGCCCCGACACACCAGTTGCACCCGACAGGTACACCAGCGAACCCATCATCACTGAGTGCACCTATTGAAAAAAAACAATTTAAAATCAGGTCAAATATTGTTTCATACTTCAACGCGTATGGTCCCGTTCCTCAACGCACATAATTCTACGTCTCAGGGCGCATACTTCCATACCCAACGATGGTGGTTACCATACTATATCTTGCATGGTTCCATACCCCAACACCCATGCTCTTCATGCTATATCTTGCATGATACTATACCCCAACGCTCATGGTTTCCATACCAAATCTTGCATGGTTCTATACCCCAACGCTAATGGTTGCCGTACTATATATTGCATGGTTCCATACTCTGTGGTTCCGTACCTCAACAACCATGGTTCCGTACCTTAGTGCGCATGGTTCCACCCCCGAACACGCATAGTTGAGTACCTCAGTGCGCATAGTTCCGTACCTTAATGAGCAAGCTTCCGCCCCTCAACACGCATGGTTGAGTACCTCAGTGCGCACGGTGAAATACCTCAACACGCACGGTTACGTACCTCAGGGCGCATGGTTCCGTACCACAGTGCGCACGGTTACGTACCTCAGTGCGCATGGTTCCGTACCTCAGTGCGGATAGTTCTGCGCCTCAGTGCGCACAGTTGAGCACCTCAGTAAGCATGGTTCCATACCTCAGTGCGCATGGTTCCGTACCTCAATGGGCATGGTTCCATACCTCATGTCACACATTGCTGTAACTCAACCGTTATGGTTCCGAACCTCAGGTCGCGCGACCCCCCTTGTGTCGCTGCCGGAGCGCCGCGAGCACCCGCCCCGGCAGGTCGTCCAGCGCCCCCGCCTCGTCCGTGGCCCCGTGCAGGTGTAACACGTGCCAAGTGCGGGTTTGGAACGCTACCACTGGAACAAATACTCACTCTTACATTACAGAAGTAGAACCCTCTACACACGAGCCCTACAATCAGAGGAAATTACGTAAAAGTAGTGGTGAGGACCCTACATCGCACCATAAATCACCAATCATACTCTATTGTAAAAGTAGTGGGGAGGGGTCCCCACTACTTTTACATAATTTCCCTCTGATATTAGGGCTTGTGTGTAGAGGGTTTAAAACGTAGTACATGTAGTACAAGAACAGAGTCAAGGCCATAAGGCATAATAAGGATGATAACTAACACTGATAGTTTGTGGTATAAGAAATGCTGAATGAATTGTTTTATTTTTAGCTGAAAACTAGATTTACACACACACATAGATCCTGACATACTCTCTCGCACACATTCTCACTAACTCACACACACACATACACCCTATTTAATAATATAATGATTAGATAAACCATAGAATCGACTGTGTTAATCGACTTACTCTTGAGTCGGATGCGAGGCAGCACATCGTCAAGGTCGTCCCGAGGCAGAGACTTGGCGAGGTGTGTGCAGAGCACGCGGCCCACGCTACTGGGGAGCATCGGAAGGCGGCAGTTGCGGACCGCGCGAGACACCTGGGAACATTCATCATCGTCATCAGCCTGTATTCGCCTGTACTTTGTCGAAGTGCAAACTTCTTTTGGCTCACCACCCGTCTTTCGTAGGGTATGAATTGAGCTCAAGCTTTACAATCGTAAATGAAAAAAATCTTTGGGTGAACTTGGGACCATGGCATCGTAATGACCATCACAACATATAAGCAAAATAGTGTCAGAATGTTTGATTGTTAAAAAAAACTCTTGACACAGCGGGATGTCAGTGCAGGTCTATCACCCCCGCCCTGAATTAGAAGTCCTTGACACAGAACTTGTAGGAAGACTTAGATTGGAAGGTTTGATGAGTTTGCAGCCTGTTGCCGCTGCTTCTGCTTACACCTTCTACTTGCTGAGTGGCGGGAAAGTAACTGGAGGCGTGGTGTAAGTGACTTACTCTTTACAGGGTTTAATTAACTTTAATTTAAAAACACAACTGCAAAATATCATCTTACAAAAAAACATTATGTGATACAATAAACTATAGTCACTGAAAGAACATAACGACAACTGGACTAAGAGGTCGGTCTGTGGTCAGTCTAGAGTGGCACTGGGGGGCCGTAACTCGCAGACAGGTCACGGTTTGTACAATAAACACCTATTCACACTAGGTATTACTGACAGTCCTCTTTGCAGAGCTTGCCTTGAGGCTGAAGAAACGGCCGCTCATGTGCTCATGGAGTGCACGGGGGTGGCGGTTCATCGGGCGCAGTTCCTGGGCACACCGGGGACGCTCCGTGAAGCATGCGGCAACGTAAAGAAGCTGCTGGGCTTTCTGTTGGAGTTGGGTTGGCGGGAGTGAAGCCCACTTCCCCACACGCAAAACAGGCGCACCGAGACGTCGAGTTGCGGAAACAGTCCGCCCACAAAGCCTGAGCGGAGCGCTACTATGACTATGACAATAAACTATACAAGGACATTGGGTGATTGAGACAAATCTAACAATATCTTAATTGTCAAAATCCATCCAGCCGTTTGAAAGATACATGGAATAAAGAAATTTACAAACATACAAGATACGTGTAAAATCATAACCCTTCTAACAGTTGAGTAAAAGCTTACCTCCTTCCATTGAAGCCCAAACTCTGGCAAGACCACAGAGGAGAACACCGGTAGTGGCATCTTCGTGATCATCGCCTGGAGTTCCCATAACTCTGAAAACGAAACCAACCCATTCAATATACAATGTTGCCAGTGAAATTACAGGGCTTAGAGATATAACATCTTATATCTCTGGGTCACAAGCGCAGTGCAGTGCTAGGTAATGATTTGGACTCTACATGTTTTTTATCTCATCTCAAACAGCGTATCGCTTCAACGACAGGAGTAGTATTAGAAAGGCACTGACTCCTAATGACATTCTCACTGTGTAGACACGGTTTATATTATATTATATTTATGTATTTTATAATTATGACATGGATACATTAATATTATTACCTTGACAAAATTATCCACAATGTACTTTGTTTAACTTTAATTTAATTCTCATTAGTGTAAGTCATTATCTACAAGTGTAACAGTCAGTGGCGTAGCGTGCCTTAGCGAAGCCCCGTATAAAAAATTGTTTGGGGCTCCTTATAAAGGGTAACATTTGTCATAAAACAATAATAATACATAAAATTAAAATATATACTAGTATTATTCGTCATAATTATCTGTCACTTTTCCCAAAGTTTTTACAAACAATTCAAATTAAATATTACTTTCAAACGTACGCTTTACGCGGGAGAAAAACAGACATTTATAAAAAATTGGGGAGTTTTAATTAATACTTGTTCACGCACATCGGGGGCCCCCATAGACCGGGCCCCGTATAATTGATACGGTAGATACGGCGGTAGCTACGCCTCTGGTAACAGTGCTAATTGATTACAAATAAATGAATAAATGTTCCAGTAGCTGCATGTTACTGTGCTGTTATGTGGCAGACATGTTGCTTACCATCAGGCACATGTCCTGCTCGTCTCGTCACTCTGTACTATAAAAAAAAGTACAGACAGTTAAATTCTAACTGTCAATGAAGTACACTACAAACTACTGATATTATATAATAAATGTGAAAATATGGATGATATTAATTTCTCAATTAAGTTAAACAGTTAATCATTTCACAGTAAAATTTAGAACACAGACTACATATATATTATTTTTAAATAGTTTAGTGACGAGACGAGCATGACATGAGCCTGATGGTAAGCAACATGCCTGTCACATAACAGCACAGTGTCCAAAGAGTCCAAATCATTACCTAGCACTGAACTGCGCTTGTCGCCCAGAGGTTTAAGCCATTATATCTCTAAGCCCTGTAATTTCTCTGGAAACATTGCCCTTCAAACACAGTAATGTTTGCACATTACTGCTTGGCGGTAGAATAACTGCCAAAGGTGTGGCACTTCCCCAGGCGGACTCTGCCAAGTGTCCTACCACTACAAAAATCCTACTTATACACTACAAATAGGCTAATTATATTAATAAATGAAATTTATTTGGTTCAAGGAAACAATTACTTAAAAACAGGTTAGTATATACTTAAATTATAAAAACAAAAATATTGAGAGAGATGAACACTGGCACCCACACTAGGCCAGCCTGTGTCGTGGGCACCAGGCATAACGATTCGTTTGGATGTTTGTTGCTCAATCACATTGTAACATATGAATGGATCATGCTGAAATTTGGAACATAGTTAGATTATAGTCTGTAAGTATTGTTTAAACTACCCGGAACGGGAACTACCCCGATACAACCGCGGGGCTCTGCTAGTCTTGCATAAAAGTACAATACAAATGCAAGCAGCCCTCACGAAAAGCGAGTCAATCCCATAACTGGCCACGAGCAGGTTGATAGATACACATGTCCTTCTTGGAATACGTGAGTTTCCTCACAATGTTTTCTTTTTCTCTCATCGTGTATCGCCAGTGGCAAAGACCAACTCATACAACTGTACTTGGTAAATACTCAAGAGGCGAATGCGAGATTTGAACCAGCAACTTCAGGATTGTGAAACAGACAGACCACTAAACCACCACGGCTTCAGTGTAAGCTCAGTTAATCATAAATAAATGAAACTTTAAAGTCCTCACATTACAATGATCATCTCAAAATTCAGAAGACTTACGGTCCCTCGGGTTTTTGTTTGTCTGCATTTTTTCCTAGAATGCTGTCACACTTAACTAAGAGTATTTTTCATTTATCGTCTGCGGTCTAATTAAACTACATGAATAATAACAATTAATCGTGTTATTAATGAAAATATTCAAAACAAAAACAAATGCATTTAAAAACAGACAAACTAACGGTCGACCACAGATAACGACGGTCGGGCAGTCTAAATGTCTAAATAAAGCTTGAACATGGATATTGGATACAAGGCCCTTCAGCCGATAGTCGGTCAATTTTACCGTCTGTTGACATAATATCGTTTCAGATTCTCCCCAAAATTCCAGCAAAAACAGGTTTTCAAGAAAAATGCAATAATGGAAGCTATTTCTTAAATGAATTTAATATGTGTATCATTAAAAATCATTTTCGATTCACATGCAGGGCATAATTGTATGATTAAAACAAATACTTGTTTTTAGCCCCCGACCAAAAAAAGGGTGTTATAATATTAAAATTAACGTGGTTGTTACACATATTTAATTGGATAACGGGACACTCACGTATATACGGTCGGTCAATCCGACTCGAGTTTCGGCCGCGTCCGGCGGCCTTTTTCAAAGCGACGTGCACACGCGCGGTGGCTGCCGCGCGTGTGCACGTCGCCTAGGGTGTTATAAGTTTGACGTCGATGTCTGTCTGTCTGTCTGTCTGTGTGTGTGTCTGTCTGTGGCACCGTAGAGCTCAAACGGATGGGCCGATTTCGATGCGGTTTATTTTATTTGAAGGTAATATCCGTGCGGATGTTCTTAGCTATGATTGATTAATATCGATTCAAGATGGCCGCCTCCACAAAATGGCGTACAAAATATTTCTTCACGACCTACCTCAATATGGATATCATATGAAAGGGCTTTACTAGTAGAATACTATACACTATAACAAATTTCAAATCCAAGATAGCCGCCACCACAAAATGGCGAATTACATTATTTTTTTCACTACTGCCTCAATATGGGTATCAAACGAAAGGGCTTAACTAGTAGCACACCCCGGACACTCCACTAAAACTCCATACAACCGCCGCTGTGGAGTTGCCTACTCTTCACACAACTACGCAGATGTCGTTCGTACACACAACTGAATGTGTGCGTTAGCGCTAGGGCTACTGAATTGTTTTATTGGATAGTTGTGCCCCTTGAGTTCGCCTGGTGACGTAGTCTATAAACTTGCTATAATGTTGAGTTACACAAACAGAATGGAGCCAAATTACACTATTCTAATAAAAAGGGTGTTTGCACAGATTTCTAAATTGTTTCAGAAATCTGTGGGTGTTTGTATTGCCGCGTAAAATGAAACGAAACCGATGATAGCCGCTTGATACACTGGCGTGTAATATAGTACCCAAAAACTTGGTTGATTACGACAACAAACAAACTTATATTAGCGTTTTGGGTTTTTTGGCGGGAAAAAAAAATTTCGTTTTTTTATTTGGGTAGGTATACCGATAAATTTGTGTTTAATGGCGTCTACTTGAACCGGTCTTTATTTTGATATACCTAACCCACATTAAAATTAAAGTTCATTTACATAGAAAAATCGTAAAATTAAAAAAAAAACAAAATCAAAATTTTTGGCGGGAAAATGGTCCCGAAGTATTGAAAAAAATAAAATTTGTGCAATCGAATACAGTTTTTTTGGTGTTTCGAGTTTGTTATTTCGTATACAACACATTTAACCCATAAAACCACTGTCTCCCTCATAAATTACTAAAGTTATAGTTGTTAGACTACTTGAGAAATCGCAAAATTTTTTACTCAAGTGTCAAAAATGTTAGTTTACATTTTAAGTACATTAATTATAAATAAATGATACCGCTAGAAGCGTCTTGAAACGCTCTTGAGAGTAAATGGCTCAAACGAGTAAAAAGTAAGGCGGCACTTCGTATGCCGAAACATAAACACCGCACTTATGTAACCTGACACCCGTTTTCCCGCCAAATTTGTAAAACGCGAAAAGTGGCCAGTGTATCAAGCGGATAGATTAGATCAGGTACCTAGATATCTATTTCTGTTAGTAGGTACACATTCGCATTTTATTTTACACTTACCCATGAAGGAAACTTTATTCTGTCACTACAATTATTCCTCCAGGCATTATCAATCCGTGCTTGGGCACATAAGTTACTGGCTGTGTGAGTTACGAACTTTGAGTTAAAAACGACTTTGTTATTATAAATAAATAAATATTGGAAGACAATTCACACACAACACCATCTGACCCCAAACTAAGCAAAACTTGTAATATTATAAAGCAACGTTATTGAAAAGTTTCTAATCTTACGTTATTTTATCATTAGGAAATTAAATAAAGCTTTTAATCTTGTGCCGTTTAGTTGACGGACAGCCGTAAACAGCACAACAACCCACCATGATGATATTTCGTCAGGAATTAGATGTTCGATACCAGCCCTTCGTTGAGTGCTCCTAGCGTATCCGAAACGGCCTGAGGGGTGAGGAAGCTTGAAATTGGCGGGGGGTGAGGAGTGTCCGTTCTATCTGTATTATCTATTCTATGCTAGTAGAATACTTTGCGCTATGACAAATTTCAAATCCAAGATGGCCACCACCACAAAATGGCGAATTACATTTCTTTTTTCACAACTCCCTTAACATGGGTATCAAATGGAAGGGCTTGACTAGTAGAATGTTGTATAGATAACAAATCTGAGGTAGTCGGGGGTTAATCAAAATTTTTAATTTTGTTCTTGTAATTGATAAATTAAATTCCAGGTCCATCTTTTTTTATAATATGTATGTGTTCTTATGTGTCAGGATGCTTCAATGTAATAAGTTAGTATAAATTTAATGAGGCGTTTTCTGACGAGACAAAAAAAAAATGGTTCGAAAAAACGACGATAGGAGGCGCTTGTAGGTTTTAGATTGCGATGTTAATGGCAAAAGCCATTGAACGAAAGTGGCCGACATAGGTCAGAGTAAGCAAGCTGAAGTGGCAATGGGCAGGCCACATCGCTCGCGGAACTGACAACCGATGGGGAAGAAAGGTTCTCGAGTGACCACGAAACGGAAGACGGAGTGCTGGACGGCCTCCTACTAGATGGATAGATGACCTCACAGAGGTCGCTGGAAACCGCTGGTTGCAGGTTGCGCAGGACCGTTCGTTGTGGAAATCTAGTGGGGGAGGCCTCTGTTCAGCAGAGGACGTCTTGCGACTGATGATGACAGTTGATTAAGGGGGTATAGGTAAGGGGTGCGTGGCTCGGGAACCTCCACGTGGTGCACCCTGGGCATCACACAACAACTTGCCTCGGTGGCATCTTGTTGTGTGATGGCGAATCCCGGCCGGCACTGGGAACTACTACACGCGCTCCTCATCCTTTGAGCAGTGCGTGTAGAGGTTGAGAAGGGGGGGCTGAAAGACTTGGGAAGGTTACTCGGCCGATATATCGACCAAGTAAAATTCCTAAGTCTTCGAGATGAGGGTCGTCCACGAGCACTCTGATTAGCAGAGTGCTCAGTGGAAGGACAAGGTCCGCGACGCGGCCATAGAGGCGGAATCGCGGCTATCCATAACCGCGGTGGTGAGGGCGGGCCTCTCGCTGTCGACCATCTTCGCCGTGATGCTTGACAGTGAGAGGTCGTGTGAGGTGGAGGAGCGCGACTCGAAAACCTCTCGCTCCTTCACTGAGGCGGAAGCGGACACGGAGGCGAGCCTGAAGGCACACTCAGGCTCGCACACCGTCTCCACTGGAAGGCCTTGGGCGTCGGACGTCAAGCGCCGTCTGACGCCCTACCTAGGGATGGGTCTTCCCGAGGAGGTGACGCGCTGGTGGTTTCCGGCGCGTCACTGGATCCAAATTCGGGGGTGTGGATACCCACCCCCTGTGAGGTGGGCCCGCAAGGGCGATGGCAGGTGGGTCAGGGTCGTTGATGGGAGTGCGAAAAGTGACCCCGCGACCCTGACCCGGGCCATGCCGGAGAAACCTGTGGGGGTTTTAGTCGGTAGGGGCACCATGTTGACTCCCATGGTGCCGAGCCCGACATACCCCACCATGACCCTGCATGGTGGGCATACCTAAAAGTATTTCCCCCACAAAAAAAGGGGGTAAAAAGGGGGTTAAGGTAAGGGATAGTAGCCATTTCATAGAAGTAAGACGAGGGATACTGTGATGGAGATATCATATAGTTGGTATATTAATTTAGGGCACTCGAAGAATATGTGATCCACATCTCCTTCATCTAACCCACATTCACATAAGGAGTTATCCCTAATACGCAGTTTTGCCAAAAATACAAGGGTGCAGATGTGGCCAAGGCGTAATCGGCAAATTAGAAAATATCGTAACCAATTTTTCGTTTCTATGAAATTAAACTTTGTCTTTTTATCGCTTTCATTAAAACCTTATTTCCATTGCCATAATACACAGTATCGCTTGAGTAAGAGCCAGCTGCCTCTGCGTAGGAGTTATCGGAGTGCTCAAGAAATCGCGAACGCGCGACTTTTTAAATTTCTCAAGCGATACTGTGTATTGTGTCAATGAGTATACGGTTGTAAATCGCATTACAATAAACTCCTCGTCACTGCGTTATACGACGCTGCTCCTTTGGTGTGAGCCTTACGGAGCTAAAAATAAAAGTGGTCAAGTGCGAGTCGGACTCGCCCATGAAGGCTTCCGTAGCAGCAAGTAACATAATTTAAAAGGTAAGTTAGAAACCTCAATATCATTTTTTAAGACCTATCCATAGATAATCCACACGTAAACTCAATTTTTTTTTGGTCAAAAAAATTTTTTAGTTTCAGTTCTAAGTATGGGACACCCCAAAATTTTTTTGTTTTTTTTTCTATCAAAATCTTAAATCGGTTTACAGATTACATCTACTTACCAGCTTTTATAGTTTCGGAGAAAAGTGGCTGTGACATACGGACAGACAGACATGACGAATCTATAAGGGTCCCGTATTTTGCCATTTGGCTACGGAACCCTAAAAAAGGTTTTTTTTTTAAATAAAGAGTAACGAGACGATCAGGACATGTGCCTGATGGTAAGCAACATGCCTGACACATAACAGCACAGTGACACGCAGCTATTGGAACATGAAGAGTCCAAACCATTACCTAACACTGCACTGCACTCGTCGCCCAGAGATCTAAGATCTTATATCTCTAAGCCCTGTAATTTCTCTGGACACATTGCCCTTCAAACCGGAACACAGTAATATTTGCACATCACTGCTTGGCGGTAGAATAGCTGGCAAAGGTGTGGTACTTCCCCAGGCGGACTCTGCCAAGAGTCCTACCACTACAAAACTACATATAATTTAGATATTTAATACCATTTTAAAAGGAGTAACAGCTTCAACTGGGCGATGATGAGATAAATACAAGATAGGATAATTAAAAAACGTGTTTTATTTTCTACAATTTATTATAAAACTTCCGTAGCTAATTAAAATATTGGTTTACTATCTGATGATCGGCGACAAAGTCCAATAAATTAAAACATTTTATTTGTTTTAGATTAGCCTATTTACAGTAAAAAAAACATGGTTGAAGCTTATGAGAACCTTTTTTTTAGAAAGTTTAAGGTCGTACCATTATACGGTTCGCTACCACCCAGCAAATAAAATACACTCAAATTTGTGCTTTATCCTATACCCTTTAAGATATAGATTACGTTGACAACATAAATTAGCAGACTGCTGTTAGCGAACGGTCTGCTAATTTATGTTGCCAATGCAATCTATATCTTAACTCGCATACCATAAAGTCCATATTTGAGTGTATATTTGTCGGGTGATATGACTGTCACATCATTAAAAAATATTGTTGTGCTACCAACTTATCCGTGGAACGGTCGAAAGCGGAACTAAGATTAAAAATGAAGACTAATTACACTTGGCTAAATTTAGTCGACTAAATTTAGTTGCTACTAAATTCAGTGAAGTGTATTCAGTAAACTACCGTACTATCTTCAGAACCAAGAACGGTTTCTCACCGAGTTAATTTATCAACTGTGACAAATCTATAAGATTATCATAGAACACACGACTAGTCCAAATTTGTAAACAAGCGGCAAACATTTCGATTGTGGCGCCATCGCTACATTCGGCAAATAAGTTGGTCGCATAATTTTACAAGGTTACGCCATTTATAGCCAATTTCCTCCTTAGTTAACACTATCACTAGGCAGTGAATTCATCAACAAGTGCTACATGCAATACATTTTTTTTAAATAAATTATTTTGCTATCAGTACGTAACAACTGACAAATATCTGAAACACCGATTCTTCCCCTAACCATACATACCACTTTTAGTACCCACAACTGGGATTAGAGACATTCTCTCACACGGAGTCAACGCCACTCGCTAGCCAAGTGCGAGTTGGCGCATGTCCTGTGACATATCCATTTCCTAGTATTCCTTCATCGTTACCAAACAGGCTAATAAATTCGACAACTATACATAAAAAAAGAAGTTTGCCGATAACTATAAATTATGCTCGTATAGTCCTAAAGGCTTATTATAACACTTGGCTAAATTTAGTTAGCTGAATTTAGTCACTACTGGAATCAGTGAAGAGCGTTTAGTAGGCTAGCATATTCGCAGTCGCGCAGAGAGGTATGGAAAGAGCAATGCTTGGTATTACACTCAAGCACCGGAAACGAAATGAGTGGATACGTAGCGAAACCAAGCTGAGGACGTGATGCCCATAGTCGCGAAGAATAAATGAACCTGGGCAGGGCACATTCTCAGAATGGATGCAAGCCGATGGACGAAACGAGTCCTTGGAGACCCAGGGCTGACACGAGAGGATTAGGGAGGCCACCACAACGCTGGGTGGACGACATCAGACGACACGGAGGCCAAGACTGGATGAGTCGGGCACAAGACCTATAGGGTAGAGAAAAGAGCCATGAGGCCATGATGATGATGAGGCTAGCATACTATATTAAGAAGCTGGTTTCTGGTTTCTGACGGCCTGAATCCAGTAGACTAAATTTAGCCAAGAGTAATAAACTTTATAGTCTTAAGGCTACTGAATTGAGTGAAATGTAATAGAATTCAGTACACATACTAAATTCAGAAACGAAGATTGCTTGCTTTAAATTTGGTTCTGAATTCAGTCACTGAATTTAGCCAAATGTAATAAGTCCTTTATGTTCTACACTAATACAAGAGAGCGTTTATTTAGTATAATCTGATTAGTAGTCCAAGATCCCAGGGCCGCCAGACGTCACGTATTTTCTGATGGATGAAATGTGGACGATTGAGTAGAGTTAGTACGTACTATGAACACAAGCTCACCCGCTAACTTGCTTAGACTACCAATTTTTAGATATGGGGTCCAGAAGATACATTACTTCACGTATTTTCTGATAACTGATTTTCACGTATGTTATAGGAAATTTCTTTTAAAATAAAGCCCCAATACTCCCAAACACTTTCTGTCGGCCGTTTTGCTTAACAGACGCTTTAAATCTCCCAAGCCTTCTTACTCCAAGTCCCAAGTTCTTAGTACTTACTCTACTCAATCGTCCACATTTCACCCATCAGAAAATACGTGACGTCTGGCGGCCCTGGGATCTTACTCTATAGTGGAAGTCCACAGTCACACAATCTTTTTGAGCAACCGTTTATATCGGCAACTCGGACTACCATTTCATAGGTAAATTTACCGTATTTAATAACACATAATTCCTTATCCATCATCAGATAGTGAACCCAAAATAATGCAAAATCAAAACAAATCTTACAATCTATTACAATTAATTATAATATTTTATGTACATGGGCAGATAACTAGGGCATCGAACACAATATTTCAACTATCGAGATGACAAGATCAAAAATATACCATTAGTCTGTCAGCTATACTATGGAAAAATATGAGAAACACAAATAATAATTAGTATTGACAAAGATATAGAACATCAAGTATTGATGTGCAGAAGACACGTGTCCTCAAAAGAAGTTAATGTTTTCGTCCCGATGTTTTGCTAAACCCAGTGATGACGAACTGATACACTTGGTAAAACACTCAAATGGGTGTGGGTGGAATTCAAATTTAAGACCTCTCAATATGGGTGACTGGGTCAAAAATACACCCTTCTAATTAGTCTGTTAGGTAGATTATAGAAAAATGTGTGACACATATAGACCCCACCAAACTTCCAGAGTGAGGGTGTAATGTTACTTCTACATGAAAAATCGTACATAGAGGTGACGTCACTCGAAACTTTGAAGCGCTAAATCTTCTAGTATGAAAACTAACGTGGTTATTACACATTTTAAATAAATACACGGGTAATTCACGTTTGATATGGTCAGTCCAGTCTAGTCTTGAGTAGGACATACAAGAGGCGGTACATTTGTCCCGTACATGACGTCAAGATGTAAGAGCGGCTCAATTTATATTGTACTACTTCAAATTTGATGTCGCGGCAGTCGCGAAGTCGCTGACTTACTCTCCGTCCTCGTAAAACTATAGAACGTAGATAGAGAGGGGACGAGACGCAAGCTACAAATTACAGTAGTGCGTCATTTTACAATAACATTACGTGTCTGCGGAAAGAAGAAACCGCCTCAGTGGCAGCAAAGTCACGCAAATATTATTTTTAAATTGTAATTTTATTCATTAGCTTTTTTTATATTTCTAAATATATTTGTTTTTTTTTTATTTACCTACTTACAAACTTTGCGATACTGTTTATTAGTATGTCATCTATCAGAGTTCAGACTGTAATTATACTGCAATAACGCCAAATGTCCATGGTTTTACTCGGAACTTCAAATGTATGGCCGAGCTTTAGTACGCCTCACCTCATTTAAAGTGGGACATTGTACTGGCTCAGTACAAAAAGAGGCTACTCTTACAAACTCTTTTAAATGTCATGTCCTACCCAAGACTAGTCCAGTCCGACTCAAGTTTCGATCGCGTCCGGCGATCTTTTTCAAGGACAGTGCGCGCGCGTCTTCGCAGCTCGCTTAGCACAAAACGAGCGTGCTAAACGAGCTGCGAACACTCTCTGAAAAGATCGCCGGGCGCGATCGAAACTTGAGTCGGACTGGACTGACTATATCAAACGTGAGTTACCCGTGTATTTATTTAAAATGCTCTATATCATCGTAATTATTTGTTTCTGATACCAAGGAACACAGAGACGATTTTCTAAGCATTCCTTGGATTCACCGTGCGGGTGCCGGGTCTATCGTGTGGCAGAGAGAGAAAACCCGAGTAGTTCCCGAGACTTGTGACTCGGGCGTAGGTTTAAGGGGCCCTTTCTGACGTACATCAACACTCACCTTCACTACTCGTTTTCTCTCCTGCCCAGCCAAAATTATTAAATAATAGGCGAACAGCTTTTGCTGATATGCCTATATCTCACTCAGTGTTGAAATAACAAATTATAGGTAATTGTCTGTTAAAATGATTTTGTCTTTTACTATACATTTGTCCAGTTTGTTCTTAAGAGAGTTTAACGACTTTGCCGAAATAACATCCTCAGGCAACCCGTTCCAGCTGTAAGCCACTCTGTTGCTGAGGATGTGATGTGCAGTGTTTGTTAGTGATGGCGCGTGGGACGACTGGGACTTATGACGCCGACTGTCTCTCTTATGCTCCTTCAATCTGTACAGGTTCCTTATGTGAGGAAGGTTATAAAATCCATTCAGTATTTTAATTGTTTCAATCAAGTCTCCCAACCTTCTCTCTTCCTGTGTAGCGAGGCATAGGGCATATGTGTACAATATTTTTTTAAATCTAGCTGGTGGACTAATTAGTTTATTCTTGCCTATTTTAAGGCACGCGACACAAACCACCACGGTTTCAGAAACCGAGAGAATATTCTTGAACGAATTTTTTAATATCAGATTGTTCAATCATTCTATCGTTATCAAATCTTCAATATGAGAATGTTACAATCATTCTCTTGTTCAACGACTTCGTAATCTACATCTTCTAACTTAATTTTACTTAACGGTGAAGACTTTGCTTTCTTTTCTTTTTATTCATTCATTTTTCAGTTTCAATTTTCTCCGGCGTCGCCTTTTGGGGCTCGGAGTGAATTGACCTATCTTAGTTTTAACTATTTCTTTCTTTGCTCGTTTAGGTTTTTCTGTCGGTGTAAGAGTTTCTACCGGGGAAGTCACTTCGAGAAATTGTTTGTATGTATCGTTGAACGATGGTGACTGGGTAAATGGTGACGATAGATTTGGCCGGGGAGACTCAAACCGCTCAGCACAAGCTAAATCAATCTGAGAGTTGTTTTCTTTCAAACCTTTCGGTTCATCTTTCTTCAAGACTTTGTTTTTAGGTTCAGGGTAGGAGACCCTACACTCTTACGTTTCAACCGAGCTGAAGCTCTCGTGCCTTCCAACGCTTTGAGGATCTGAGCATCTGTCATATTCTTCTTCGGTACCTCATTTTTAACTTCATTCTTATTTTCATCTTCGGTTTTTAAGTTATTTTCAACAACTTTGAGCGGTGTTGATTCAATCACTAGACTATCTAAATACGACTGCATTTTTAACGCTGATATATACAACGGTTTTAATTTATCTCTCTTCAATGCTGTAACTCTTTGGCCTATGCTTTTAACATGTTGTGTAACTTGAAGTTAATATCCTTTCCACTTTTTAACACCTCTTCAAATTTTTCTTCTGGACTTTTATTCGTCGTTACTTTTGTTTTATCATTTTCACGATTGAGTTGGCACAGTGATGTCCATGGTGCTCTTTGAAGAATTTCACATGTATCCGTTTAGTAAATTCTCTTACCATCATAATTGAAGGGCATAAGTAGGTAACGTCAGCAGAATTCTGTGTTGACACAAAATTACACTGGTAATATTGTTTGGACGTTGCATTGGTCAGTGACAGATATTTTACTCGTTGTTTAGCCTCTACTTTGCTTTTCCAGTTTTGGAAATCTGAAAAGTATAATAGACTGATATCGAATTAAATATTCACACACATAGAAAACAACAAAACAAATATGTACATAAAAATAGCTTTCGAAGTTAACCCTTACAATGCAACAGATACATTATCAGTAGACCCTGAACTAAACACAGGTTGGATCTTATGGCCTATGTGCATAGTAATAGTGAATAAACTGTGCAAAATGGAAATAGTTACTAAATACTACTAAAATAAAAATAGCAACACAGTATGTTTAACATTATCCAAAACAAAGGGCTGAAGGAAGAAATTACAGAGTAGAATTACTACTGCTTTAGAAGACTTATTAGCAGTGCCCTGTGCTGTTACCCAGGTAGTTCCCATTCCTGTAATTTTATCGGGATAAAAGTACCCTATGATACATACGTCGATAAGAACAAATAAATGTATACCCACCCAGCTTCAGCATGCAGCTGAACCTTAAATCAGACTGGACTGACAATATGTATCTGGGTTACTGAATTAATTTAAATCACATAACGTTATTACCATTTTGACTTCCCAAGCTCACAGACGTGACAGAATTATAATGACTCTTCTCAACGTGCTCGTCGAATGCAATGCAACAACACTACGGAACACCTCTTTACACGCGAGACATCTGTAGAGCCTTTGTCTGATTGTTGATCTTCTGCTTCGTCACACGCCACATCAATGGGGTGAGATTTGTCACAGCTTAAGCATACTTCCTTGCATATTGGCTTAATCAAATCTGACGAGTGTGGGGATCTGGGGCAGAATGTTATATTTTAAACAGTTACTTGTATATTGTACTAATGATGAAGTTATGGTGGTTCCAGTTGAGAGAACGGCAACTGCTGATCCCGAGCCCCTGTTTTGAATACCAAGCGCACCACATTCTTTTCAAAGTGATGTGTGTAATGTTGCTAACTTCAAAATGGCGGAGAAAAACGTTGTGACAAAACTGATATGATCCATGAATCTTTTGAGGTCATGTGTCATCCAGCAACCCGTACAGAGCTAGCCATGGAAACATTTAGCGGACTACTTTTGCTAATGATTTGTGTGACATATTTTGATAATTTCTCATATTTTGATGGTAAGCAACACTCCTTCTCACTATAGCATGACATACAGCAGCTATTTGGACATGGGGAGTCAAAATTACTGCCTATATTGGTGATTTTTAGCCATATACACATAAGGTGATTTATATCTTGTAATTCATTTATAAACATTGCTTTAATAACTAGCAAGGTTACATAGTGACCCAGGGTGGACTTTGCAGTATCCTACCACTGCAAAATACTATTATTTACCATTTGAAACACAGAAAACACCGGAAGCGTTGACGTTAGGCAGATATAGACAACTGTTTAGAGAGGGTGGACTATAACAAGTTTACCAAGTTAGCTTCCCCGCAACTATACACAAAATAGAACTCACACTGGGTTTCCACCTACATCTACACAGTGACGATTACGAATGTGTCGGATTGCCGGGAAAAGAACACTGAATTCCTTAACACATTTAGGGCACTGAAAAATTGTTTTACGATTCGTAGTTGAGACGTCTTTTTCGGTTGACTGTTTCTGCTGTAATCTTCTACTGGCTCGCGACGTGGGCGGAACAAAAGCAGTCTTTTTTTCCTCAGTCGCGCTGCTTTGCATCTGTTTGTATTTTTCTGGATGCTTTGCCATAGTATGAGACTTCAGTGCAGATAGAGTGAGAAAATCCCTTTCACAGTCGTCACATCTCAACGCTGGACGTTTATCGTTTGATTCTTTTGGATTTGCTTGTGTTTTAGCTCCCATTGCGTAAGTTTCATTAGGTTTTATTTTAATTTTATAGTAATTTTTACAAATGTACACTTGTTCGCGTCGCTCGTTGATGATTTTTTTACGCTACCGCTACTCTACCATAGTCAATCTAGTCTATACTAGGGATGTTAAAAACAATCGATTTTTATTTTAATCGATTTTTATTTCATAATAATCGATTTTTTTGTGTCGATTTTTAAAGTTACAAAAATCGATTTTTTTATAAATCTATTATAAAAATTACGCATTTAAATCGATTTTGGAAAAACATGAAAAAGTTGCTGAAAATTCTAGTTTTTGGGACAACGTAGTCGTTTAGTTAGTTAATTCTCGTTTTAAGTATTTATTTTAATACTAGTGAACTGTAACATAAGACATTTGTGGTTTTGTGGCATTAATTATTTGTAATTTTACTGTTATCTAAACTTGAAGAATAACGAAAGAGGATTTTATATAATACTTTTTGAGACCATACTACTTACATAGTTGTTCCGGATTTTAAAGATCATTTTGAGTAGGTATTTTATTTTAATACTAACTACTAATGTGATGTTAGTGGGTGGTGGTGCCTGCGAAGCCGAGGGTCGTGGGTTCGATTCCCACCTCGTGCAAATATTGGTGTGTTGAATACAAATATTCGTAATATGTATGTGTGTTTCTATGTATTATAAGTATGTTTTTACAACTACGAGTATATAAATATTATAAATTACGCTATTTGTATGCCATAGTTGCTAAATTACGACTGGTCTAGTCGGAAGAACGGTGTCTGCCGATCCGAGACCCCAGGTTCAAAGCCACGGACACCACTGTCTTTTCGGGTCATGTGCGTAATGCCGCTAGCTTAAAACGGTGAAGGAAAACATCGTAAGGCAACCGACATGTACCTAGAACCTTTCAAAGTCATATGTCATCCACCAACCCGCACTGGGCCATCGTGGTAGATTATTGCCTTAACTCTCTCCTTGTGAGAGAAGGCCCGAGTCCCAGCAGTGGGAACATTTAGTGGGCTGTTGATGATGATGATGATGTCTGCCGTAGTACAAGCTTTGCCTAGTTTGGGGTCAGATGGAGATGTGTGTGAATTGTTCACCAGTATTTCTCTATTTATATGTAATTTTAATATGAAAAGGATTTACTCTTGACTAATACAAAAAAATCGATTTTTTTCGCAAAAATCGATTATTTTTTTAAATATAATCGATTTTTAACAAATCGATTAATTTTGAATAAAGAAAAATCGATTTTTAATTAATCGATTATTTTCCATCAATCTAACATCCCCAGTCTATACGTAGTCAAGTCTATCCGTTTATAAATTGGATCATAGACAATTTAACTTTTATTCTAAAGGCGAAGTTCTCGTTTCCGTTAAATGTGAATACCGACCAAATTCCAATAAACACCCGTGCGCCCGTGCCTACTGTTCCCACTTCATTGTGCTTGCTCTATAGTACTTATCTACTTATATGTACTCAATGCGTATCTCATTTCTCATTCCAATTTTTCCAACGTACGAAATATATTGGTATAGATCTGTCTACTTAGTCTATGGTACATTGTCATATGTCATATGCCAAGAAAAGACCAAAACAAAAATAAAGTTTATTTTTGCTTTTGTTACCTATTCAATTAGTAGGTAGGTAGATGTAACACTTTTGCAATTGTTATCATGAGATCATGACCGATCTAACGACTATAGCTACAATAAAATGCAAACAGCAAGCTATCCGCGCCGTCAGATTCAACGTCGATGGCTCCTACTGCTTAACATGCGGCGCCGACAAAAATTAAAACTTTGGAACCCTCACCGCCAACTTCTGCTAAAACTTATGGTGGACACGCTAACGAGGTCTTAGACGCAGCGGGTTCTTGTGAAAGCAGTCACATAATATCTTGCAGCAGCGATAAATCAGTGATTTTATGGGATGTTACTACAGGACAACCTATAAGACGTTACCGCGGACACGCTAGTTCTGTTACCTGCATAAAGTACAATGAAGAGTCTACAATGGCTGTATCTGGGTCTGTAGACAACACAGTCGCGTTTTGGGACATCAACAGCCGCAGACAAGAGCCTGTACAAGTATTAAAGGACGCCAAAGACAGTATAACGTCTGTACAAGTCACCGATCATGAAATATTGACATGTTCAGTTGATTGTCACGTTAGGCTTTACGATATACAGTAGGAGCAATGATTTCAGACTATATCGGTCACATAGTTACCTACGGAAGCATGACTCATGATGGCCAGTGTTATGTGCTCAGCTGTAATGACGGAACAGTTAAGTTGTTTGACAAAGATTCCGGAGAGTTATTAAACACATTTTCTGGACATGTTTGTAAAGATTACATGTTAGAAAATGCGGTTAACGAGAAGGATAGCCATATAATATCTGGTTCGGCGACTGGTGAAGTTATTTATTGGGATTTAATAAGTAGTACAGTAACTCATAAGCTTGTGCACACTGCAAATAAACCAGTAGTATCTTTGAGTCATCATCCAATGGATGCTATGCTTTTAACAGCTTCTGAAGATGAAATAAAGTTGTGGGGAATAAAACCTTTGGAAGAATGATTTTGGTATCTTGTATCATTTCAATGCCTCCCACATAAGTTGTTGTTTCTTCAAAATCGTGATTTTACAAGAGAGTGTTTCAAAGAAAAATATGGCATTTAAATCATCATTTCTTATTATATTTTTGTAAAATTGAGGTAAAAAATTATACATAAATACACCAAATTAAAAAAATTTGTTTTATTTACATTATTTTAAATGCAATGTGTTGTCTTTGGAATGTTTTCGCGTAAAATCACGATTTTGGAGATACAACAAGAGGGAGGCACTAACTTATTTCCCTCATTGATTTTCTGGTGAACAGAAAATTAATATCCTGTTTTATTTATTCACTAAATAAATGTAAAAGGTTATAAAATAACCTGTGTTCGTACAGATGTATTATTTAATTTAAATCCATTCTGTCTTTGAGATAAGTCGGAACAATTACACATACACACTTACTGACATTGCGATAAGCATTTTACATAGATAAAACTTTTTTTAACTTCCATAATGTCTTATGTTCATATTTCTTTTTCTCTCCTATAGTCCCCTGGAAGAGATTGCTTTTATTGATAAGGTCACCAGCTATTCCTTTACTTTTAGGCTTTTTCTGTATATCTTTGTAATTCAAGTCCAAAAAATAAAATAATTTATCATTATTTATAACACAAACATAATTATTATAGTAAAACTCTCATGACACAGTCTTAATGATGAGAACAATCCATTCACAACCAGTATAAAAGAAATTTGTCTACACACAAGTATATCCAGCAATCATTTTGTCATTATTTTATGTAGATAACTAACATGATCTGGCATTACACAAGTTTTCCATTTGGGTAGATCAAACCAGCGAGTGGTGGCAGGAAATGTGGATTAAAATAAGATGTTTTGTCATATAAATTTATTTATGTAAAACAATAAGTCTTATTTTATTTCAAATAATTGAAATACTTAACATAGTATGTAATTCAAATGTTGATTAATTACAATCAATAATTCAACAAATTTTAAAAATATATGTTAAACTAGCAGCCCGCCCCGGCTTTGCACGGGTATTATGGAAAATAAGTATAAAACGAAATTATTAGACTTATAAATTTTAACACACTCTTGGCAGACTTGTCATGCTTAGGACATACGACCAAGACAAAACAAACAATCCCAATCATCTGTTTATCATTTAAAACGCATATTTTTTGCCTACTTTATTTTATAAAAAAATGCGGGAGCCAGAAGCTCAAGGGAGGTCCTAAGAGGAGCGAGCCAAGCAAGGCCAAGCATAGACGACAGAAGTGACACTCAGGGCCATAGAGCTTCTGGCTCCGGAATATCTCCGCATAGGACCAATTGTTCTTTGATTATTATGTTTAGGTATTGTTATGTTTCTCTCAATGTGTGCCTTTAAGTATTATGCTAAGTCGTAACATACAAAAATACAAATCATTCCTCTTTATAATATAGTATAGATAATGTAGGTGGGAACAGGTCTCCTAGTGCTATGCCTTGCATGGATTCATTTTTACTCTTTTCAGTGGTTTCTTTAAAGTCCTCTTCTTATTACTGTGGTGCTTGGCAATGTGCAGTGCAGCTTCATCGTGTGTGTGATATCTTTTGTTGCAATGAAGACATTCAAATCTGAAATCAGGAGAAATTATTAGGCAATAAGATACGGCTGGTTTAGTTGGGAAAAGGGGAGTCAAGTCGGGAGAAGGAGAGCCTAGTCGGGAGAAGGGGAGCCTAGTCGGGAGGAGAGCCTAGTCGGGAAAAGGGGAGTCAAGTCGGGAGAAGGGGAGCCTAGTCGGGAGAAGAGGAGCCTAGTCAGGAGAAGGAGAGCCTAGTCGAGAGAAGGGGAGGCAAGTCGGGAGAAGGGAGTCAAGTCGGGAGAAGGGGAGTCAAGTCGGGAAAGGGGAGCTTAGTCGGAGAAGGGAGTCAAATCGGGAGAAGGAGAGCCTAGTCAGGAGGAGAAGAGGAGTCAAGTCGGGAGAAGGGCGACTGCCAATCTGCATCCCTGTCTTTTCGAAGTCATGTGCGTATTGCCGCAAACTTAAAAACGGTAAAGGAAAACATCGTGAAGAAACCTACATGTTCCAAGAATCTTTGGAGAGCGTGTATCACCAACTCGCACTAGGCCAGAGTGGTGGATTATGGTCTTGACTCTCTCCTTGCCACTTGTGAGAAGGCCCCGAGCCCCATCCATGGGAATAATTAAGCGGGCTGCTAACTAATGCTATATTAGGCAACTAGCGCGCCGTTCCGGTTTCACTCGGATATCTTGATATATACAGATTACGCGACACGTACTTTATACGCGATTTGAATAGCATAAAAATGTTATAATGACGCAACCAAAGATAGACACATGCTGTCACGGACTTCAGCGTACGTCAGCGCACGCAACGAAAGCTCTCAAAAAGGACTATTTATCTCGTTTTTGTTACATTCTTCATTCATGCTCCGGTCCTATTGATAGTAGCGTAATGTTTAATCTATACTAATATTATAAAGCTGAAGAGTTTGTTTGTTTGTTTGTTTGTTTGTTTGTTTGTTTGTTTGTTTGAACGCTAGGATCTCGGGAAGTACTGGTCCGAATTGAAAGATTATTTTTCTATTGGATAGTCCATTTATCGAGGAAGGCTTTAGGCTATAGAAAATAACTCTACTATTAATTGAAACGGAGCATGAAACAAGAATGTAACAAAATCGGGAAAAAATATTCCCCTTTTAAGAGTTTTCGTACTTTTCGTGCTTTGACATGACACATGACAGCATGTGTCAAAGATCGCGTCATTGAATTTCAGTAATCTGTGCAATGAATATAAACCTTTGCTAATTTTTTTTTCTAAATCTGAGTTGGTACGACCAATTTCCGACAGGTGGCGTAGCAGGCTGAAGAGGTTTTTTGTTTGAAATCGATATTCTCAGGAATGAGTGAACCGATTTCAGTCATTCTTTCACCGTTGGATATGTACGGGATCCCGATGAGTGCTATATAATATACCACGGGCGAAGCCGGGGCGGGCATCTAGTCTATACTAATATTATAAAGCTGAAGAGTTTGTTTGTTTGTTTGAACGCTAGGATCTCGGGAAGTACTGGTCCGAATTGAAAGATTCTTTTTCTATTGGATAGTCCATTTATCGAGGAAGGCTTTAGGCTATAGAAAATAACTCTACTATTAATTGAAGCGGAGCATGAAACAATAATGTAACAAAATCGGGAAAAAATATTCCCCTTTTGAGAGTTTTCGTACGTTTCGTGCTTTGACATGACACATGACAGCATGTGTTAAAGATCGCGTCATTGAATTACAGTAATCTGTGCATTGAATATAAACCTTTGCTATTTTTTTTATCTGAGTTGTTACGACCAATTTCCGACAGGTGGCGTAGCAGGTAGCTGAAGAGGTTTTTTGTTTGAAATCGATATTCTCAGGAATGAGTGAACCGATTTCAGTCATTCTTTCATCGTTTGATACGTACGGGATCCCGATGAGTGCTATATAATATACCACGGGCGAAGCCGGGGCGGGCATCTAGTATGTTATAAAGCCTCATACCCTTCCTCGATAAATGGACTATCCAATAGAAAAATAATCCTTCAATTCAGACCAGTACTTTCCGAGATCCTAGCGTTGAAACCAAAGAGTTTACATATACTACGTATAGAGTTGGCACAAACTCTTTACACCAAAAGCACAGGTAGCATCTTTCTTGCCTTGTCGCTCTTGTGGAAGTGTCATACTTTTGTCGCGGCACATCACTCTGTGGCCATAGAAAGTATGCGTCATCTGCTTACAATTGACACAAAGGAACCGTGCGGAAAATCTAACTCTATAATTACTTAATGCAAATTCTTTAGTTCAAACAAACTCTTCAGATTTATAATATTAGTATAGAAGTATATGAAATGAATGCAATACTGACCGAGTGTAGTGTCTATAATTATGCTCGGTGACACTCCCAGTGTTATTGATAACTTGCGAACAAATCTGGCATACAACGCCGTCCCCCTGTCTTTGCCCATGTTTCCTCTTTACATGGTCTTCGAGATTCTCTTTATAACTAAAACTGACTATACAAGTCTCACATCTGAAACAAAATCGAAAAATATATAGGTACAGTAGAATCCATTTTTTGATGTGAAACATCTTTAGTCGTACGTAAAACGATTTTCCGATTTCAGGCGTAGCGACGCATGCCATGGCGACGCGTCGCCACGCTATACCGAATGAGTATATAGGATTATATACTACCGAAATCACTGATTAAACGAATTAAGTAGTCACGATTTGAAATAAATTCGTAAATTTTTGTATTTAATGAAAATAAATGTTTATTCAGTAAATAATCATCGTTATCTGTTTTTTTTTTATCATTATGACATATTTAGTTCCTATCACAATATGTTCTTTTCTGTATATTACCTACTTTTACAACATAATGTCGATGTTCCACATCTGCCAGGCATCCCGTGACGGCTCACATGTTTTTATAATACAGTAACAAGACGAGCTGGACATGTGCCTAATATTAAAGAACATGCCTGCCCATTACAGCACAGTGACACGCAGTTATTGGAACATGAAGAGCCCATATCAGTACCTAGCACTGCACTGCGCTCGTCACCCAGAGATCTAAGATATTATATCACTAAGGCCTGTAATTTCACTGAAAACATTGCCCTTATAAACTATATAGAAGAAGACAGCGCTTATATTGACCAACTGCTTAAGTGCTATTGACTAACTGCTTTTTTTTTAGATAACGAGTGACAAGACGAGCAGGACATGTGCCTAATAGTAAAGAACATGCCTGCCCATTACAGCACAGTGACACGCAGTTATTGGAACATGAAGAGCCCAAATCATTACCTAGCACTGCACTGCGCTCGTCACCCAGATATCTAAGATATTATATCTCTAAGGCCTGTAATTTCACTGGAAACATTGCCCTCAAAGCGCTTATATTGACCAACAATATGTCATCTGTACAGCTTCAAGTATACTGCTATTACATTTGCACTAGCTTTGCCGCTTCGATTGATGGCCACGGTCTCGAGTTCACCCGAAAATGTCTTTCATACGAGCGTGACGCATGAGGTTATTTCATAGCCCACGAATAACCTGCACGTGGTGTGTCAATAGAACTTTTGACTTCAACAAAAACTTGACTTCAATTTAAAATTAAATTCGGACACTTGACCAAATTTTATAAGAATCTGTGAATACGTCGACGTCAAAACACATAAAGCTAATTTTAGGTTTTTTTAACCCCCGACCAAAAAAAGGAGTGTTATAAGTTTGACGTCGATATCTGTCTGTCTGTGGCACCGTAGAGCTCAAACGGATGGGCCGATTTCGATGCAGTTTTTTTTATTTTGAAGGTTAATATCCGTGCGGATGTTCTTAGCTATGTTTGGTTAATATCGATTCAAAATGGCCGCCTCCACAAAATGGCTGACAAAATATTTCTTCACGACCTACCTCAATATGGGTATCCAATGAAAGGGCTTGACGAGTAGAACACTATTCACTATAACAAATTTAAAATCCAAGATGGCCGCCACCACAAAATGGCGAATTATATATTTTTTTCATTACTACCACAATATGGGTATCAAACGAAAGGGCTTGACTAGTAGAATACTTTGCACTATGGCAAATTTCAAATCCAAGATGGCGCTCCCATAAAATGGCGAAATACATTTTTTTTCTAAGCTCCTTTATATGGGTATCAAATGAAAGGGCTTGACTAGTAGAATGTTCTACAGATAACAAATCCGAGGTAGTCGGGGGTTAGTCAAAATTATTAATTTTGCTCTTGTTTACATTTCAACCGCCATGAAGATTTCGATAAAATTTATATGGGATCACCTCTGAACTATGACTTTGATCTACTAATAAGAACAAAATCACCAAAATTAATTCACAATTGGCGTAGCAATCGCGTAACTTACATACCAACAAAAAAATATTGTCAGTCATAGGAACTGCCGACAGAAGTGAAAACTTATAACTCAGAATTTGATAGCTCACTTTGGAAACTACGCGGGTGTAACCGGAGGGCGCGGCCATGAGCGTGGCTATCAGGAAATGCTTACGTATTTCTAGATGACCAATGGAAATGTTGACGCATTTCTAAATGGCCACTGTCCCGAGTTTACACGAAGATTTCTTGTCATTCCCGAGTGTGACACTACAATTTCATTCACAGCCCACGAAAAATCTGTCTAGGCGCGCCAAGAGAAGTTTTCACTTCAGAAAATCCGAAATGAGAACCTTCTCCTTTTTTGAAGTCTTACAAATCATCATCATCAGCCTGTACTTGTCCACTGCTGGACATAGGCCGCTCCCATGATACGCCACTCAGCCCAATCCTCGGTCTCCACTCGCCACCGGCTGCCTTTCGAATATCGTCACTCCACCTAGTCTCAGGGCGTCCTACACTACGTTTACCGAATCGCATTCTTCACTCCAGAACCCGTCTTCCCCAACGGTTATCAGGTCTGCGACAGATGTGTCCGGCCCACTGCCACTTCAGCTTACTAATACGCTGAGCTACGTCGGTACCGACATAGCTCCTAAAAAATAAGTACACTCCGCGAGGCATAAGCTGAGCTTTGCATTTGTGTGAGTGTACATGGATAGTGTAGGTGTGACAACCGGCCTTAGGCGCGGCGCCATTCTGTCTCGCCGCGCTCCTGCCTGATTGGTGATCACTCACACTAATGCAAAGCTCAGCCTATACCTCGCGGACAAAATTTCAAGCTCCTGCCTGATTGGTGATCACTCACACTAATGCAAAGCTCAGCCTATACCTCGCGGACAAAATTTCAAGCTCCTGCCTGATTGGTGATCACTCACACTAATGCAAAGCTCAGCCTATACCTCGCGGACAAAATTTCAAGCTCCTGCCTGATTGGTGATCACTCACACTAATGCAAAGCTCAGCCCATACCTCGCGGACAAAATTTCAAGCTCCTGCCTGATTGGTGATCACTCACACTAATGCAAAGCTCAGCCTATACCTCGCGGACAAAATTTCAAGCTCCTGCCTGATTGGTGATCACTCACACTAATGCAAAGCTCAGCCTATACCTCGCGGACAAAATTTCAAGCTCCTGCCTGATTGGTGATCACTCACACTAATGCAAAGCTCAGCCTATACCTCGCGGACAAAATTTCAAGCTCCTGCCTGATTGGTGATCACTCACACTAATGCAAAGCTCAGCTTATACCTCGCGGAGTGTACATACCTGAATTTATATTTTAAATAGAAGTCAGACTGCGCCTGCAACACTCGGTCTCTGTCCAATTCCTCATGACTTAGTTTGATTCTTCTCACACTTTGCCCGAGGGACTTTATTGGTGTTTTCTCACTGAAACAGATTTAGTATACTCTTTACTACCGACCAGGGTGCCTTCATTGAAGTAAGGTACGTTGGGGTAAGATCGGATATGGGGTAAGACCATATGAATTGTTTTTTGATCTAATTTCGAATAATTTTCAAACACTCGTAAGATTAAATAAGACGCCATTTTATCGTCCCGCGACCCATAGTTTCTGCTTATCGCTCCGGCAAATCAGAAATGTGCTGTGCGTAAATTAGTAAATTATGGAAAATATTTAGTTTAGAAAGTGAAAGATCTGATGTATTCTTCTAATGGAATCTATCTTCTAAGCAATAGAGGCTACTTTTAATTGCAATCCGAACTTGCCCTTCGGTGGTAAATATGTTATCGTGATCATAAAAGATAAAGTTTGTTTTGGCAAAGTCTACAACAAAACTATTAGGCCTGTAGCATTGTAGATTTATTTTAATGATCTGGCATACATTGATCTCCAGAAATTAAATAAATCGCAAGACTATGCTAACTAGTCAAAAATCTGTCCGGAGTTAGTTGCAAAAAAATACTGTAAGTATACATACAGTAGGACAATATCATTGACATGAGCAAAAACTTTTTTGTATCTACAGCAATATATCATATATTGCTGTAGATATAAAAAAGATATGGGTGCGTGGCTCGGGAACCTCCACGGGTGCACCCTGGGCATCACACAACAACTTGTCTCGGTGGCATCTTGTTGTGTGATGGCGAATCCCGGCCGGCGCTGGGAACTTCTAAACGCGCTCCTCATCCCTTGAGCAGTGCATGTAGAGGTTGGGGAGGGAGGCTGGAAGACTTGGGACGGTTAATCGGCTGATATATCGACCAAGTATAATTCATAAGTCTTCCAGATGAGGGTCTCCACAAGCACTCGCGCTGCGGCCATAGAGACGGAACCGCGGCTATCCCTAGCCGCGGTGGTGAGGGTGGACCTCTCGCTGTCGACCATCTTCGCCGTGATGCTTGACAGTGAGCGGTCGTGTGAGTTAGAGGAGAGAGTTGAAGTCTCACTCCTCTAAAAGCGGACACGGGGGTGAGTCTGGAGATTGCAACTCCGAACTCGCGTCCCATCTCCACTAGAGGGCCTGGGGCGTCGGACGTTTAGGGCCGCCCGGCACCCCACCTAGGTATAGGCCTTCGAGGAGGTGACGCACCGCTGATTTTCGGTGCGTCACTAGAGTCAAATGCGGGGTACTAACGCCCCGCGAGAGGTGAGGTCCGCAAGAACAATGGCAGGTGGGTCTGGGTCGTCGTAGGAGTGCGAAAAGTGACCCTGACCCTGGCCATGCAGCAGAAATCTGTGGGGGTTTTAGTCGGTAGGGGAACCATGTCGTATCCCAAGGTGTCGAGCTCGACATACCCCACCATGTCCGACATGGTGGGGCTACGTAATTATGTATTTCCCCCACATAAAAAAAAGATATAACAGAGACCAATGTTAAATAATACCTACCTATTGCACAAATCAAATTTTCATTTGTGAAGCACCTTTTGATATTTCCAATCTAGTTAACGCCATCTCTCGGATTAAAAAAGCTATTCAATGGCGCGTTTTCAAGATGCAAAAGACCTGTCAAAGACAGTTTCACTATAGGTGGCGTCTATGTTCTATTTTGTTAGAGAATTTCACAAAACAAACAGTGGCAGTTGGCAAAATTTCGAACTATTTTTAACCCCGACCAAAAAAAGGGTGTTATAAGTTTGACGTCGATGTCTGTCTGTCTGTCTATCTGTCTGTGTGTGTGTCTGTCTGTGGCACCGTGGAGCTCAAACGGATAGGCCGATTTCAATGCGGTTTTTTTTATTTAAAAGTTAATTACCTTGCGGGTGTTCTTAGCTATGTTTGGTTAATATCGATTCAAAATGGCCGCCTCCACAAAATGGCGGATAAAATATTTCTTCACAACCTACCTCAATATGGGTATCAAAAGAAAGGGCTTAACTAGTAGAGTACTATACATTATAACAAATTTCAAATCCAAGATGGCCGCCACCACAAAATGGCGAATTATATATTTTTTTTCACTACTACCTCAATATGAATATCAAACGAAAGGGCTTGATTAGTAGAATACTTTTCACTATGACAAATTACAAATCCACGATGGCCGATATCACAAAATGGCGAATTACATTTCTTTTTTCACAGCTCCTTTAATATGGGTATCAAATGAAAGGGCTTGACTAGTAGAATGTTGTGCAGATAACAAATCTTAGGTAGTCGGGGGGTTAGTCAAAATTTTTAATTTTGTTCTTGTTGACAAGTAAATTTGCACCTGGAAAACTAATTGTTTCTAAAAAGTTAATAGAATACATGGACGTATAAAAAAGTCGGACGTAGTCTCGCTAAAACCACAACTGAGTCCATCGAGTCTGCCACATAACATGCATGATAGAATATTTACCTTTCTTAACCTTTGTTACATCTTTTTTTATTTCAACTGCTTTCTCTTTTACTGATATATTTGCTTCTTTGCTTATCAACCCTGGACTCAGATCTAAACTATCATAAAACATTTTATCTGCACCATCAATCTCTATTTCTATTTTAGAATTGTTTGTCAGTCCATTCTCCGAGTCTGTATTCATATTTTTGGCGGGAACTACAGGTATATCAGTCAAGATCTCCTTGCTGAGTAAACAAGGTTCTAAAAATGATAGATATTCTCCATTTAAAAATTGTAACTGGCCACTTAGAGACACAAAACTTTGATTATTTCGTTCCAATATCTCTAAAGCGGTCTTAATATTATTTAGTTTGTTCTGATCTTGAATTAAATTTTGTTCTATGTCAAATGGTTCCATATTTGAATTCTGTGAACTATTTCTGATTGGACAATTTTCTACATCAGCCATGTTATGAGCAAAACACTGTTCTATGTTTGAATCATCTCTTACTCCTGTTATATCGTGAGTAAAATTTTGTTCTATATTTGGATTATTCTGCTCGTTTGTAAAATCTTCTGTCCCACTCTCTATATCTAGAAGTGTGTCTTGGTTTCTATATCTGGTGGTAAATGCAAGTCATCCACAACATTTTGTATTACCAAATTGTTTAACTTCTTACTATTCTCTGTGGTATCAGTAAATACCTGAAACATAATAAAAATGCATATTTATCACATCCCGTTAGAAGGCTATGTGTTGGGAGGTGATAGAATAACTGGCAAAGATGTGATACTCTCTGCAGCTGACTCTCAAAGAGTCTTACCAGTACTAATACTTACACCAGATAGAAGAATACTGAAGCTTTCTATGACTTGGTTTTGGAAATGCTGGATTTTCTTCAAAATACTGTGACAGCTGGTACACCCAGCTGATTGAATTGTTTCAGCTGAAACATGTTCAAAAGTAACATATCAGGCTAATATTGTGTAGGCCATTTGCCGAGATTGAACCCACAACCCACAGCGTCAGAGCAGACTAACTACCAACTAAGCCAGCCATTAAGTATGTATTTACAATTATATAGGTAGTTTTATAACAGCTAAACAAGATTGTGTGTGTGTAATGGCCA